>WHYT01017462.1:350782-364109 GCA_009806455.1 Tetrax tetrax | reverse complement strand
CAGCTAATTGAAGTTAATTTAAGTGCTGCAGGGTTATTCACATTTGTGAAAGAGTACAGAAAAATATTTGGATGAAAGTAGCTTCTAAAGAAAGGAGTCAACTTGCTAGACTGATATTACTTTTTTTAAAAAAAAAAAAGATTTGTTCTTGCTAGGGGTTACAATGGCAGGTAAGAGGGTTCCTCACGCTGGGTGGATTCTGCCGCTTGTTAAGTTATCAACTTAACAATTCTCTTGCAGAATTACTCCATGTGGCTTTGGGCCAGAGTAAGAGAGAATGAGAGTAAGCGAACAGAAATGCAGACAGCAGCCAGAGGGTTTTGGTAAAAAGAGTAACACTGTAATTTTCTTGTTATCAAATGCAAAAGGAAAACAAATTTAAAGCAAGTGAAGTGATGATAATCTTTTAAGGGCTTTGTTTACTTTGCAGCTGATACTGTGTAAGCACTCTTCATAAATACTAAAAAAAACAAAACAAAACAAAACAAAAAAACCACCAAAACAAAACAAAAAAAACAATTGATGACCTTAATTCAATCTGCTGTGTTTGAGCAGGTCAGCATGTGATAACATAACAGAACTGGTAACTGAAACACATGAATATATTTTAATTCTGCATTTTGAGGTGATCATGAGCTCTTCTTCATAAAGTGATCCCATAGGAAATGAGTTTTAAAGGAAATGCTTATTTTGAATTTAATCCCAGTTAACTTGGAGGGTGACTGACAATCCTTTGCACTTCAAACACGTGGAAGCAAAATGTGTGAGACTGAGCTAGACTGTGGATTTGTTTATCATTTATCATTTATATTTATCATTTCATTTGCTATTTTGCAAAAAGGGTCTAATTAGTAGTAATAAAGGGAAGTATCTTGAAACTGATATAATCTTCTTGAGTGGATGTTGATAAGAATCCTTTTATTTGAGGGTGGCGTTGATGTCAGTCTTAGTTTCAAGAAAATGTATAGAGTTTTTCTAGTTTCCATGCATTTCTAGTCACATTCCAACAATATTTAATCTTGGGAGGATAAATTTCATCTGTTTGGCCTTTAAAGCTGAAACCAGCGTGGTAGAAAAAGATACAGGAGGTGATGGCAGCACAATGTTCATCGATGCCTCATGGTGCAAACCTCTTCCTTGAAGGTCCTCCATTCTTGTCTCTGCTCTTAAAATTTTTCATCATAGTATTGATATAAGTATCAAATTCTTGCTTAGGCTGCAACAGAGTGTGTTAGCTGACGTAATTAACTCTGGGCTCCTGAGAACAGGCCAGAATTTAAGTTTAAGTCCCTATCACTTGATAAGTAGAAGAGAAACCTCCCAAATCTTCGTGTAACTATTAGTGTCATCCTAGGGTAGTTCTCTCTAATGCTGGTAGTCTGGTAATTCCTTTTTATTACTTATCTTCCTTGTTCTGAGTTTTCTCTCGGCACTGCTTAACACAAAATTCTCTGAGATTCTAGGGGGAATTTTTGTATATTTGCTGTAATTGATGACTGTAAACCTCTTCTTCATTGTGTGCAACCACAGAGAGAGGGAGAGAAAGGCTGTAGTTCTGTGGTGTTACCTGGGAGGTGTGGCGAGGGCTGCGCCTGCTTTGACGTTCCTCTGCCCTTACAACCCACTCCACTTCATTGGTTTCCCGCTGTTGTAGGAACCTGCCAGCATTGTGACATCGAGGTGCTGGCCATGGATGGGGATGGGGTTTCCGCTGCTCCCGCTGTTAGGCTTCTGCTGGCAGCTTTTGCGTTGGCTAGCGGCTGTGATATCAAGTTGAGTCAAAGTGAGCCCTGGTCTTCCTTGCTTCTGTTTCTGGTGATCTGGGGAGATGCCTCACCACTGTGTGGCCTTCAGAAAGCCCCGACTGCTCCCTTTCTGACTTGTTGCTGGCCTTTTGAGGCGTGCTGAACTGAGTGCTGAAAAGAAGAGTTTCTCAAGTGATGCTGTGAAATTCAGAATTTATTTTTTGCGTTTTTCTGTGTTATATTTCTTTTTATCACTAAAAATCAGATTAGGATGGCTGTCACATTTGTTTGCTATGCTGGAGGGAAATGGCTGGAAAACCTGCTGCCTGAATTTCTTCATCCTCATTTGAATCTTTGCTTAAAGTGTGTACCATATTCATAACAGCAATTTAGAAATACTGCACTTTACATAATTTGTTCATTAGAATAGACATACCACCATGGTTAAAATGATCAGCTGATTATATCCACCTCAGGATCCATTCTGTATTATTAAAATTGTAGGGTCACATGAAGCTGATTTTACCATTTGCTGAAGCCCCAAGCGTTTTTCAGAAGGCAGACGAGCCATTCATGTTGACACGTGTATTTGTGACCTGGAAGAATGGAGTTGGGGCAGATGGAAGCTCAGATGTGTTGTAAATTAAGAGAAGTAAATCAGTGTGTGAGGGATAATAAGTGGATAGAGTTGGGGAAACAGGTTTGAGTGATTTAAACAGGAGCTTCATGATGGCTGGTGTTCTAGTATGGAATCTGAACCAGGTCAGCAAGGTCTGGGTTCCCTTCTCCAGCCTTGTGTCCCTCTCTTCTTTCCCAGAGCATCTCCGTGTTGCGTGGGCAGGCTGTAAAACTTGCTGGGGCAGAGATGACATGTGGGAGTTGGTTCTGGCATAGCAGGATACTTGTGTTAATACTGAGGTGTTTGTTTAGAGTTCAGATTAAACTAAACTGAAGCACAAACTTTTGAATAGCTTCTAAATAGCAAATGCTTTGTGCTTCCCATGGAATAGATTTCTGCGGGAGTTAATGGCTGTGACAAAGGTCTGTCCTTCTCCGAGTGCAAAAGGTGTGTTTCAACTTCACCTTTTCTAATGTAATTATGTAGCAGCAAGTTAATTAACATTGCCTGCAACATTAACATCCTGCTCTGCCACACACATTCTCTCCCCAGAGAGAAGAAGAAAAACAAACTGCATGTGACTGACCTAATCACATTGCTTAATGCAGAAGCAGAAAGCACCAGCTGCTGCTGTGGGGTTATCCTAGGTAGGTTCTTGTGCTGTACTCATCCTACCATGAAAATTAAGGCATGTGTGCAAGGACCCCTGTTTACTTAAGGATGTTGCCTTGGATTGAACTCTGTTCACCTGCCAGTGCTGATGAATTCTTCTTGTAGAAAATCACTGCCTGCTGGTAATGCTGCCAGACAACTTTCTTTTTAGGGTGCTTGGAAAGCTTGTACCATTTCAGATTTTCTGCACTGTGTGTCTAATCCTGAAATGGGAGGGGAGGGCAGGCTGAAGTGCTGTTACTTCATGTGTGTTAAATTGGCAATCTTATATTTGATAACCTGTAATGCCTCTCCTTGGACATGAGTATCAGTGTCAGAGGGAAGGCTTTTTGCCACGAATGTGCTTTTTTTTTTTTTTTTTTTTTTTTTTTTTTTTTTTTTTTTTTTTTTTTTTTTTTTTTTTTTTTTTTTTTTTTTTTTTCATTCCAGGTGTAATTTTTGTGAGGCTGGAAATCTTTAAAATCTGAATTAGTGTTTAGGCACTGGCAGGTAAGTTTCCTGAAGACCCCAGTGTGCTTTGGGAAGTTGATTTCATTTGTTGCAGTTAGAGATGCAACAGAAAGCATGAGGCCTGCTGTGCAGAACTGCAGGATGCTATATTAAGGAGTTGGTTTCTGACCCTGGCTCTGACTTCCTCTGTGGTAATACTCATATTGTTTAAACTGGTTTTCCACTGCAATCACTAACTGCGTGTTCCTCTTTGTTTTCTTCAGAGGCCTAATTTGGAACACTTGGCTTTGCAAAACTTTCACAGGGTCACAGCTGCAGCTGAAGTTAGCAGAAGCTGTGATGTGAATGTATGAACAAAATAAGATAAAAACTGGGCCATAACTATGTCAGAGTTAGAGAGGCTGAAAATTCATTGTTCCTCAGTTCCCTTTATGGGATGATAATGTTCTCATCCTTTTATTGTTTGGTACATGACTCCTTCAGAAATGTTGATGACAAGCACAGGAGAAGAAAACCATAAGGAAACTCTTTATTAGCACAGTACTGCCAAATGAATAATACCTGATGCTCATTGCATGATGTAAGTGAGCAAATTTGAATAATTCCTTGTCTGTGAATCACTGTCCACTTAAAGCACTGAACAAGAAAGTAGTCTTGCTCTTCTTTATGTATTATCATAACATAGGTGATTAACACATGTACTTTAAATTAGTTTAAATCTTCTCAGCGCCTTATGCCTCAGTTTTAATGTAGGAATATTTTTGTTTAATTTCTCTGTATCCAAGAATTAAAGAATAATTTGGGTTGGGAGGGACCTCTGGGAATCTCTACTCCAGCTTCCTGCTCAAAGCAGGACCAGCTTCCAAGTTAGAAGAGGTTTTTCGGGGCCTCTGGTTGAGTTTTGGGAGATGCCACAGTCTCTCTGGGCTCACTCCTCATTCTGAATAATTTTTCCTTGTGTCAAACAAGGAAATTTTTTTTTTCTTTTTTTTTCTACAACTTGAGACCATTGCTGCTTGCCCTTCTGCTGCACATCTCTGAAAAGAGTCTATCTTCTATCTCCATCTTCTTTCCATGTAGGGAAGACAGTGGTGAGATCTCCATTAACCCTTCCCTGCTTCTGAAGAAGGTTGAACAGACCCAGGTCCCTCAGTCTTTTCTTGTCTGGCACAACTTTCCTAGCTGGCACTGATCCGTGGGTTAGTCTATCCCAGGCGCAAGGCATTGCATTTGTCGAAGTTCGGGTGGGCTTGTTCAGCCTGTTCCTCTGTACAGTCAGGATCCCCTGGACTGGCAGCCCACCCTACTGCATCCTGATGGCTCCCCTGGTTTTGGTCTCACCCGAGACGTTGCAGAGAGTGCATGCTGGTCCGTTGGCCAGCTTGGAGGTGTTTAATGTTGGTGACCCCTGAAGTGCACCTCTTGTAATTGTTTGCTAGTTAGGATTCAAACTACTGGACCTTGCTTCCTGAGTCTGGTGGTCCACACACTCCAGGCTTATCGTCTTTCTGATTATTTAGATAGCACAGTCAATTAATTGTGTTCTTGCTTGGAAGGTGGTAATAATTGTTACCCTCTGTACTTAATCTGAAGTGTCTCAAAAATGGTGCAAAAACAATTAAAAAGGCAATAGGCTTATCTGGAGTAGCTGATCGGTGTACTTACCTACACCAGGGATGGCAATGTGTGTCAATATAATCTTTTGAAAGTCCTAATCACAAACAGATCTTAAAACGGGAAGGGCATATCTTTACATTTGTGATAGGGTAAGAGCTACTGGACTAGAAGGGGACCAAAATGCCTTGGGACAGAATGCGTAGTAAGCGAAACCATGATGGGCTGCACGTGGATCGGAATTTTGCTCTACTGCTTTCTGTGAATAGTGCTTACCAGGGTCCACCGCTTTCCAGGCAAGTAGTCCAAAATGTCAAAGATGCTCATCCATCAGCGTGTTTGGCTTGCTTATGTTATGCTAGTACTGTTTGCCAAGCAGCGAAGCTTTAATTTGACTGCTTGACCTTTCTGAAACTAGACTTCAAGGGAAAGTTTGGGGTTTTGGTAACAATATCGTGTGAAACTGGGCATTATGGTGTGCTGCTGTAAACTGGTAACGTAAATGGTAACAAAGCTGCAGGCAGCAATCATGCTCCAGAGGTGTAGGGGGAGATCTCAGACCTTTTGAGGTGCCTGGTTTTGTATGCTCTGGCTGTAAAATGTTGTGGGGTGAATTGACAGTTATTTTTTCAGTGATAGCTTGAGTAGCGGTAATCATTGCAGAAAAATCTGCAGAGTTGGCTACTGACTCTTGGGTCCAGCTTTAATTGTGTTATTCTGACGTAAATCCACAAATAAATTGTATATGAGTGGAGTTCTTGCTGACTTGAGGTGTTCATGTATGTGCAAGAGAAATTGCTTAGCTGAAAATCACTGCAGCTTTTTTTCCAGGCAGGTGTATTTGAGAGCTAAAGAGCTCTCTAAGTCATAAAGTAGTTAAATAATCAGCTTTACAGTGGTCCAGTGAGAGCAGTGTTTTGCTACTTATTAATTAAATATTCTTTCTTTCCTTTTTTTTTTTCTCTTGCTGCCCTGCAAAAGCATTACAATACAGTTTCATTTGTGTATAACTGCCCTGTGGCATTAATGCACAGAAGAGGAGAATTGAATGCAAGTTTAATTAGGATGGTTTTAAAAAAACCTGTAAGCTCGATTTATCATTCCCCTAGAGTACTAGTACTGGTAGAAACTTTAGGTGCAAAGCACAACTGCCATGTTGATAGCAGGGGGCTGGGGAAGCTGGGTGGTGGGGGAGCCCCTCACCCCTGGATGGGAAGCCTGGGCTACGTTACGCCGGGCTCATGGACAGCTGACAGCTCACTTTGGCTCTGCTGCAGCCTTCCTTCGTGGCAAGCCTGCTTGTCTCTTCCATTGCATGTCTGTGCTCTCAGGGATTTACAGAGGTACATGTTAGGAGAAGTTTTTATATCTGATGAGGATGCGTGTGTTGTATGAGGTTTAACAAAGCCAAGTGCTGGGTTCTGCATTTCTGTCACAACAACCCCATGCAACGCTACAGGCTTGGGGAAAAAAGGACCTGGAGGTGCTGGTCAACAGCAGGCTGAACATGAGCCAGCAGTGTGCCCAGGTGGCCAAGAGGGCCAGCAGCATCCTGGCTTGTATCAGGAACAGTGTGGCCAGCAGCAGTAGGGAAGTGATCGTGCCCCTGTACTCAGCACTGGTGAGGCCATGCCTTGAGTACTGTGTGCAGTTTTGGGCCCCTCAGCACAAGAAGGCTGTTGAGTGGCTGGAGTATGTCTAGAGAAGGGCAGCAAAGCTGGTGAGGGGTCTGGAGCACAAGTCTTATGAGGAGCGGCTGAGGGAGCTGGCATTGCATAGCCTGGAGAAGAGGAGGCTGAGAGGAGACCTCATTGCTCTCTACAGCTACCTGAAAGGAGATTGTAGTGAGGTGGGTGTTGGTCTCTTCTTCCAAGTAACTCGCAGTAGGACAAGAGGCAATGGCCTCAAGTTGTGTCAGGGGAGGTTTAGATTGGATGTTAGGAAAAATTTCTTTACTGGAAGGGTGGTCAAGCACTGGAACAGGCTGCCCAGTGAAGTCACCATCCCTGGAGGTGTTCAAAAAACACATAGATGTGGCACTTCAGAACATGGTTTAGCAGGCATGGTGGTGTTAGATTGACAGTTGGACTTAATGGTCTTAGAGGCCTTTTCCAACCTGAATGATTCGATGATTCTCTGTTGCTAGCACGCTTGTGGCCAAGTGGTGGGTGTTCTGAAGCGTCCCGAGGGTCTACTCTCAATGTTCTTGCCATATTGTTGAAAGTTTTTTCCTTGCATTTGTTGCAACTTCCTTGTTTCCTTGCAACTTGTTGGTTTCTAAACTTACAATTGAATAGTTAAACACACGAGCTGAAGAGCAGGGGCTTTACTGCCACTTCACAGTTGACTGTAGGGCTCTGCTGGTGAATTGCACAGCAAGATTAGTTTTGTTTTTTTTTTTTTTTTTTCCCAAAAGCCATTTGGACAACCAGAGCTAATTTATTGATGTAGATACTCTTTCAGCAACGTAGAGGCTTCTGCCTTACCTTGTTGGGCGTACTGAGGAACCCACACTTCACCAACAAGCCGTGGGACTGGAGTGTGCTTGGTGTGGTGGTAGTTTCTTGCCAACAAGTGATCTTTGCAGTTGCAGAAGATACACCCAAAGTTTCCATTGCTGACATGGTTGGGTTTTTTTGTTTGTTTGTTTTTTCTTTCTTTCTCTCTCCCCTGCCCTTCCCCTCCAAAAAGGGGAATCAGTGTGTGGTGGATAAGCATTTTGCAGTGGCCAGTGAGGAAAAAGCAAGCTATTACAGATGGCGAGCCTGTGGGCAGATAGAGATCAACAAGTTCAGTGAAAACAGTTACTGCTTTTTTCAAACTACGTAGTCAAAACCACTCATTGGTTTGCACTGTTATGGTCCCAATTTCTTTCTTTCCTTTTTCTTTGTTTGCTAGCTTTTAATCTGAAGACAGTCTCCTTCACCAGGTTTTTGCATCTTGCTGTGAGCTCAGCAGAAAGGAGCCTTTTCCCTTGGCTGGGGTTTGAAGGCAGTGTCACAATGCTGGTGGTGGCAGCTATGGAGGCTGGATCTCCCTTCAGGAGCCCTCTCCAGCATCTACATGGGCTCCAGGCTCCTGGCTGTCCTTCCTGCTGGAAGCAAATCCACGCATACTCAGCTGCCACTTCAAGCCAGGCCTTATGCAAGTCTGTGGGGAAGCCTTTGGCCACTGCGTTTGTTCTTCTAACAGCTGTTGGGTCTTCAGAGGCCCGGCTGCCTAAAGTATCCCACGCAGTGCTGTCTGGGTCCCAGCAAAGTTAAAATAGTCAGAAGGGCAGTCTTGGAAGTTTTCTATAATCGCTTTCCAGATGGGTGTAACTTTGTGCCACTGCTAGTGACAATTTGTTTGTGGGGCTTCTGGGGAAAGCTGTACTGTGAGTGGTATGAAAAAAGAGCAAGGAGGCCTTCTCACATCGGTATTTCTTTTTGGAGAACATGTTGGCCCAGTGCTTGTCAGGTGTGAGCCTAGGTGTCTTGGCTGGAGCTCCTGGAAGGCGTCATTCTGGGACTGCTGTTCCCCAGCATCTGCGTTCAATGCGCGGTGCTGCACGTCAACAGGATACAGGGGGAGCTTGGCCCGACCATCGCTGTCTTATTCCTCCCCCGGGACAGGAGACCAGCCTGCAAGGCACTGACAGCTGCTGCAACTTCTGAGGCACACTAGAAAAGGATAAATGAACTAACAATAATCCTTTGTGAATGTTTTACTCCTATTGTATTTTAGTAGCACTTGGGTATGTAGAAATCTGGCGTGTGGTGAACATCTTTGCAGTTGGGGAGGAAATAGTTTTCCGAAAAGAATGTGAATTGATTTGTAATTTTTCATAGGCTTCAGTCATTTGCTTACAGGGAGAGTTTCAGTATATCTCTCAATATTTATAGAATTAAAAAGTGTGATAAATGGGCAGCCAAGTCCAGTGGTGTTCAACCTTTGGAAAAACCTGGATTTTGGAGAGAGGCATTGCATGTGCTGGGCTGGAGTTCAGGTGTTGTACCATGAGTTCCTTCATGATCTTTTCCTGGATTGTGATTTGCAAGGTATCCTCACTTAAAGTAGTCCAGTAAAAGTTAAAATTAATTTTTTATTTTTTAACATCTTTAAGGCTGTGACAGGTCTGTTGCAACACTTAAACTTGTAATTCTTTGAAAAGAGGACACATGAATTTCTACATAAATGAGGGCTTCAGGGGTTGTTGACTCACTGTTGCGGAGCTGTTGCTGTTCCTTTGACGATCTGAGCCTGGCAACAGCAGCGACGTACCCACACGTACATGTACGTACACGTAGGCAGCAGCAGGAATGCAAAGGTATTCCTGAATTGGGAAAGGATCCCAGTGCAGCCAGTCCTCGCTGTCAGTGTTGAGATAAGTTGCTCCGTGGCTTGAGTCAAATTCACCTCTGAAATGTTTTCTAGGAAAGAAAACCTTGATGTGGGAAATTGCGGGGGCTTCTCAAGTACACAGGTGACTTTGAAACTGCAATAAAACCTGTTTTATTAGAAACAATGCTGGGAGATCTGACTCGTGTTTTACTAATTGGTTATCTGTGAGCAGAGCCAGTGCCTGAACCTCAACAACTTCTTCTCAAAATCTACCATATTAAAAGCTTTATGGAGTGCTGTGAAGAACTTTGCTTTTAATTCCATACTAGTGAAATATAACTGAGGTTTTGTGTTTCGTTTTGGCTTGTGGTTGTTTTGTGAGTTTTTTTTTGTTTGTTTGTTTTACAATCTTAACTGACTTACAGCACTGCTTTACCAACAACAAATATTTTAGTTTTTTAACTCTTACTATGGAGGCACTAATCTTAAAATCACTGAAGAAATGCTCTCGTTATAATTCCAAGGCCTTGTTGTTCATAAATAATACTGAGAATGTTTTTCTGTATTCATAGGAAAGTAGTAGTGCTTACCCAGAAGATGATTAGGAGGTTAACTGTGGTGCTCTAACGGGTTTGTACAGTTACAGGATCTACCTTTTGTGAATTACAACTTGCAGACTGGATTTAAATCTTTGTAGTGTATAAAATTGTTAATTATTTAAAAATAAGCCTCAATTCAAATATTGAAAATTCCCTGGCCCACAAAGTGTGGGAATTTGTGCTGGGAGAGTGTGATTAGTGCCTGTAAGGGCTGTGCTTTTACTCCTGTTTGCTTATTTGTTTGCCTCTAGGCCTCGTACTGTCAAGGGAAATGTTTTAAATATCAAACCTTTCAGGCAGGCTAATCCATTACTTGCATGGGTGCTAAAAGTTTGCCCAGCCTTTGGCAGGGTGAAAACTAAATGTAGTCTTTTGGGTTTGTGGAGTTCTGTTACAGGAGCATGAAGACAATTAAGGAAAATAATTTTATCAGTATTGTCCAGTCTGGGAGAAAATCAAAAGACAAGAGGCAGCTCATGTAGCAGGGACCTCTGTTCATGCTCCATCTCTTTGGACTTTGGCTCCACTAACGTTCTCTGGTCTCCTAAAAAGCAAGCCACAGCTCAGTCTCGTCCCTGGCAGTTGGCATGTTGTATTCCTCCCTTGCTGCAGAGATTAGTCCGTAAAGGGATACCCCACCATCACCTTTTGGGACTACTGAGGCTAGAGGTAGGAGGGAGGTGTTTGAACAAGTTTGTGTCTAGTCAAAGTGAAAATCTGAGTAGTGAGGAACATGTGGATGAAGGAGAAATGTAGTAAGTGCTCGCTGGGTGTGAAAGTACACCACTGAGAGGGCTGCCCTCCCTTCCACAGCTGACATTTTCTTTTCTTCCCCCCCCCAAAGAGTGACAAGATCAGTTGTTTCATCAGTTGCACTCAAAGTTAGAATCACAGAGTAGTTAGGGGAGTTGGAAGGGACCTTTATAGGCCATCCAGTCCAACTCCCTGCAAGGAGCAGGGACATCTCCAACCAGATCAGGTTGCTCAGAGCCCTGTCCAACCTGGCCTGGAATGTTTCCAGGGATGGGGCATCCACCACTGCTCTGGGCAACCTGTGCCAGTGTTCCACCACCCTCACTGTAAAAAACTTTCTTCCTTATGTCTAATCTAAATCTGCCTTCTTAAGTTCAAGTTGGTGAATAACTTTAATCAAAGACTGTTCAATTTACCCTTGTCAGATGAATGGACTTTCAAGGCCTTACAATTCTGCTGTATTCTTTGCAGTCTGAAGTTACTCTTCTGATTTTTCTGGGGTTCTGTTAGACATACCTGTGATTTAAGGAAGGAGTAAGTGGAAGAGTGCAGCAGCTGTGGGCTGAGTGTGCAGGGCTCTGTACCATGCCTGAAAAGCAAGGGTGAAGTTTACATTCACTAAAACTGAAAAACAATTAGCTGTGACTAGAGACAATTTTCAGATGATTAAAAACCAAGCTCATACATTTTTATGACTATGCAGTCTCATAATTTTCACCTAAATTAAGACAGTGAGCAAGTCTAAACTGTACTTTCCTTGTATGCCAATAATAACAAATGAGAGGCGTCTGCAGAGAATGAGTCTGGTTATGTCTCCTTTAGGGTTTTTGTACATTTAAAGTATGTGATAGCCTGAGTACCCTCTGCTCTCCTCGATTTCGTTTTTATCTGTAGTACCATTTAATGAGCTATTAGAAATTAAATGCCTAGATAGTCCTGCTGGCTGCTCTCCATTGCCAGATATTACTACAATACTGATTGCAGTAATAGCCAGAACACACATTTTTAGTTTTAAATGTAACATTAAAATTCAGCTACTTGTTTTTTCTTCAAAAATGTATATTCTTGCATCTCTTCCTTGAGTAGTATTACTGAATGGCAGTAACGTGGCATTGATTCATATGGCAGTGATTTACTCTGAGATCATCTTCGTTAGCGGCACCCTAAGTAGCTTCCTTTAGGATGAAGCAGTGTAATGTGTTGTATTTATTGAATTGTCGGGTATCTGACTAATCTGATGATACTGACACTGTTTATAAATGAGGTGTAGACAGCATCTTCAGCTATTATTTGAAATTAATAGTTTCAAATAATAATTAATAATTTCAAATAATATCCCAGCATTTGTTCTGACTGTTTTTGCAACCAAAATCTACTAATGAAGATGATCCCTTGACTCTATCGGTCCTATTTTTCCCCATCTTTCTGCTCTTGCTGATATGGAGGTACTTTGACCTCTTAACGACCAAGACAGGCTGCTGCTCCAATGGACTGAATAATTTTCATTTCATCATCAACATACTACAAGCTACAGAAATTTTAATTTAAGATCTAAATAAGATGAATTAAATGCAAGTTTCTTTTAAAAGCAAATAGTTAATGTCTGATATTTGTGTCATTGTTTCAATTATTCATGGGAATAATTGGAACTTTTTTCTCATGCTGGACCTGAATTGTCTATCAAGAGTGTGGTCTTCAATGTGGGACTGTGCCCTGCTGTAAGAGACAAGAGCATGGTGGTGGCATTTCTAGGATTATGGGAATGTACAGTATAAAGTAAGTCTTTAAACTGTGGTGTGAAGATGGTTAGTTTGTAGCCATGAGAGCTGAAAGCCTTATTTAGGATAATTGATTTTCAGAAGTGGTAATGTAGTGATATTAAGTCTCCATGCCGAATACCCTCGATGAGTTCACACTTCTGGTGGATGTTGCAAGTTGAGGCTTTGAAAGAGAAGCTACCTGATTTTCCTGCCAGGCCAGAGGAGATGTTTCGTCTCCTGTTTTACGTTTCAGAATATCTTGATGTGACCTGCACCCACATGTTGCGTTCCGTGGCACATCTGTTCAAGAGCATGACTGTTCGTGTAGCTGGGAAGGGTTCTCGGCACCAAGGATAAATAAAACCACATTGGGGTAGGGGTAACCTGGGACTGGTTTTGGTTGGTGACTGTTACCAAAAATTCTGTTAAGCTAGTGAAAGTTAATTTTGTTCAGGAGTCCAAAAATACAATGCTTGCTTAGAACAGGGAGCAGGAAACAGAAGCAGCATGGATACTAAGTCTTTAATTACCTGAAACTGGTACAAATGTGTCCAGAAGTGCCTGCTGAATAAAACTCAAGTATTGGTGAAACTAATTATGCCCTGAAATTATCTGGAGTTCAGTAAGTCTGGTTAAACTGTGTTAGGAAATTATTTTAGAAACGAGGCTGCAAAATCTGTTGTGTTGGTAGTTTTATTAAAATGGTATTGCAATTCTAAAATGAAAATGAAAATTCATTTTCTGAGAATAGATAATGATGCTCAAAAACTGGGAAAATCTGAAGTTTGTTTG
>WHYT01017462.1:271091-314246 GCA_009806455.1 Tetrax tetrax | reverse complement strand
AATAAAAAAAAAAAAAAAAAAAAGTCAAGCCTTGCTTTGCTCAGGTGATCACAAGAACTGGAATGGCTTCCTGATGTGGATTTTAGTTATGATGCAAATTTCTAGTTGCTTCTAGAAACAAAGGACGGGGCTGAAAACTGTTTTTTTTTTTAAAAAAAATCTACCCACTGAATATCCAGCTTAAATGGTAAGACATTTACGTGATTCTTCTGAGAGCTGCAAGCACCCTACGGACTAATGGATGTATTTTTAACTCTGCCCAGATTTGATTCTCTTGCGTAACTGCTGCTGTTCCCATCCTGTACCTTCTGGAGCGAAGGGAAAGGCTCACTGCTGCTTTGTCTAGATATTTGCAGGAACCACAGCGTGTTCAACGAGGAGCATGGCAAAGCGGAGGATTTCGGTTTATGTTCCCTTCGGTCTTTTTAGCTTGATTGGGCTCCACTGAAGTAAAGAGCAAAATTCTTACTGATCTCGGTGGTTTTAGGCTCCTTGAGTTATAAACAGATCTTGGAGCTTAAATAAATGGCTCTCTTCAGAGGTGCTGCATACCCTGCTGCTCATGGCAAACCAAGGGTGTGACAAGTCACTCTGATTTACCACAGGCACTCAGGCTGCTGAAAGTTTGGTTCTGGACTTGGTTTTCACAGAAAAAACGCAATACGTAAATCAATGTTCAGGGTTTTAGGCATAAGGAGGGCAATAGATGGATGTTTTTCAGCATATTTACGGTATCAACTGTCAAGCCTAGGATTAAATCTCTGTCTCCCCAGGAGAATTTGGATTTCAGCTCTCAGAATCAGAGATGCAGCCTTCAATGTCTAATTTGCACAGGCTGATCCTGCTCTGTCCCAATCGCCTGTGGAAGAACTTGGTGCAAAACTTGGTAGGGGAAATTCTGCGCTGAATGTTGTGGGAAGGAAAGGTTGGACAGCCTGGGGGGAGTTCGGTACGTTTCCGTTGCTTCTTATCTCCATGTCGGAAAAGCTGCTCCATGCTCTGTTTCTCTTTGGCATACGTGTGGTAGAGCAGGGGTTAATGTATTAAAGAAATGTGACTGAAGTCAGGTGGGTGGAAAGGGTGTGTTTATGGTGACCTGGGGATGTGCTTCAAGAGAAAAGGGTTAGCTTGAAAAATCATAAGATGACAGGAGGTAGCATACAGGTGGAGGATTGGTGAGAATGAAAGGTATGCTCAGGGTTGTAGGTGGAGACTTATACATGGTAGCTAAGGTAAGGTTTTATTATTTAGATTTTATGCAACCTAATTCATTCCCCTTCTGTCCTTCTTCAAAGGGTTTAGAGACAATTTTGTTCTAGGCTTTTAATTTAGGAGCTGTGGGAGCGGTTGAAAGAGGTGGAAACAATATCGAGAGTATGTATGGTTTCTCCCTTCTCCTCCCTCGAGGGGTTAATCCATGTACCTCTGTGTAGGTGGGTGTCAGGTATGGACTTGCAGGGCTTCTTAGAAGCAGCTGAAGTTTTCATTACCTTTTGCTCCCAAGGGTGGAAGGATTAAGACTTGCACAGTGCCTGGGTTCGGAGCGAGGTGTGACTTACCTGTCCTTAATTGCCTTTCCGCTACAGAGGCAGCTGGCTTGGTCTGGTGGTTACGGGAGGAAAGGTCCCGGTTCTGTCTGGTCACGTTTCTTCAGGTTGAGTCACACAGCAGAGGGACGTGGGAGAGCTGCAAGAAGTATTAGCCAACGCGTTTGTGTGGATGGTATTACTGTGGCACAAATCTGTTGGCTAAAGGTGGCGGAAACCGGACTGATACGGGGGAAGAGTTGTCCAGATACCCTGTACGGAGACATCTTGGAGTGGAACAGCAGTGTCTACACTAGTGATGTGGTTTTTTCTGTTTGAAGAAACTTCACACACCCACCTGAACTATCAAGTGCACCCAGGAATTCTCCAGTGAAAAAAGGTGTGCTGGAGTTGCAGCAGCTCAGGCTTTTGCAAACTGGAGTATCAGGTGCCTTTACACTGCATTAAGAACTGTCTGATCAATGAGTAATTTTCTTTGGTGCCAGCATTTTTTCCATGGAGAGTATGTTACATCTCAAATGGTTTCTTTTCTGCTGCTACAACAGGTTTTTTGTGTGTGGAGGCCAATAAAAAAGGAAAATGGGAAATTGTCTGCATCTCTGCAGAATAAGCAGTTAGAAAATAAACTTGTGATGGCAATATGGAAGGACTTCAAAAGATAGACATGGAATTCGGGTGCTTATTAATAAAAGATTAAACATTATTATTTTAAAAAATAATAAAAGGAATGCTTTGCATCATTATACATTTAAAGTAAGTACAAAATCAGTTCATATATAACGTTGCACTTTAACAAAGTATGGATTCCACAGTTCACTGTATCTGTGGGAGGAAACAGATCTCATAAATAAGTTATGTACTAGATCTTGGTTCCATTTTGGAAAACGGAGCGAGGTTTTTTCCCCATGAGCTAAATGCTTCTCACGAATCCTCTCATTTCTCACGATGAGGCCTTTTGCCTGCTCCGTCACTGCACGTTCCTGCTCCCGTCACTGTCCTGGTGCTCCTCGCCCGGAGAAGCTGTTTTGCTGGCCTCGTTGTCCGTGTTGTTGTTGAGGATGTCGTCACAATCCATCTGCGCCATCAGGTTGAAGCGCTCGGCCACGCAGTGGGCGGTGAGGCGAGCCTCGGGGTCGTGGTCCCAGCACTCTGTGATGGTGTCGCACAGAAAACGCATTCCCTGCGGTCAGAAGGACTGAAATTAAGATCTGAAGGCAGGAGGGGGAGGAGCTAGAAGCTGATCTAATGCAATCGCAGCGTTTTGCCATGCTTCTGACAGCTTCCTGCAGAAATGCTTTTTTTGGCCAAGCTTAAGCTCAGGAGGAAGCGGCCTTGGTAAGCTGTGGCAGGTGCTAACGCTTGCACCGCTCCGGGCACCCCTCGTGTCAGGGCAGCAGCCTCGGCTCACCCGGGCTCTGGTCCCAAGCATTTCCCACGCTCCCTGGAAATCTTCCCTGGGAGCTGGTTTGTGTTGACTCTGGGGCTTAAATAGGGACCAGAAAGAAACAGGCCATCCATCTCCTGTCTCAGTCTTGCCCATTCAGATCAGAGCAGCCTAAAATCGGGAGGGACAGGAGAGGTGCTGATGGTGACCCGCAGGCTGGCAGCTGAGCCCAGGTCATGGGTTTCAAGCCTGTGCCCTGGCTGTTACACCTGGACGGAGAGGTGCGAGGGCAAGTTTGGAATTAAACTTCTGCAATCTGACTTCTTGTTTTAGCAGCTTTGTGAAAGGGTACGCCATGCCAAACAGTCATTGCGGTGTACACCTGAACTTTGATTTCTCACCACAACATAGCGTCTTGGTTTAGGTGGGACTGGGTACTTCTTGGTGCGCTCCAAGAGACGTTCAGTTCCTCTCAGTTACGATGGCTGTGTCTCCCAGCTGTATTTTTTTTCTGTTTGTGTAGTGCTCTGAAGCAACTCCCAATATTTTGGGTTTAGAAACAAAATGGCAGTGTTCAACTGGTACTTTTCCCACCCCTAGGCTAGTAACGCAGCTAGCACGAGAAGCTAGGTTGAACCTTCCTTTGCCTATATAATTCCCATCACGTGCTATTGCTTTTTGCCTTGTTGTCCAACAAGGTTGCAACCCAGTGGAAAAATCATTATTCTAAATAAAGCTTCGTGTTTTTCAGTTTTTTTTTTTTTTTTTTTTTTTTTGTATATTGCTTAATTTGCAATTAGGAGAACCCAAAAGTCTCATATGGACCAACGCAAGAGGAAAATGCAAGTCCTACAGACAGGTACCATCAGTGTCATCTGTCTGTCTGCACCTTTGTCTGAACGTGCTGCTTTCTGCCAAGGTTTGTCATACTGAATCTTCCATAATGGACACAGATTAGAGAGAACTGGACTGTGCAGTAAAACTGACAGATGGTGTTCAGTACCTCTTGCATCACTCATTTATTAGCTTAGTTGAAAGGATTTGAGGATAATTGATTAACATGCAAAAACGAGCTAGCTTAGCTGAAGCTTTTAAAGTAAGCCTTTTCTCAAACACAACATGGTACTGTCAGATGGTTTAGTCATTAGATTTTCTGTGCTTGTTTGGCCCTGAAATCGTGACGTTTATTTGCAGTTCGCCTTGTAAGCAGCGATGATGCTCTTTTGAGTGGTACAACTGGAACCCTTTGTTGCGCTCACAAAACGGACTTAGTTTGGTTTTATATTTGATATCTCAGATTTCCAAAGGATGCTGAGTTTTACAAGTGTATTTTTAGGGGCAATATTGACTTAAGCTCCCACTGCTCCTTCCTGTCCTGCACCAGCCCTTCGGTTGTGCTGGTACCACAGTCTGTTCAGCTGCTCTGTGAACCAGATCCAGGAATTTACCTGGCTTAAATAACCACTTTTTTTTTTTTTTTTTTTCCTGGGAAACTTTGAGGATAATATTCTTCAATGGGCTTCATTGTGCAGCCTTACAAACAGTTGCCCTGGAGCTGTTGATGTGCAGGGTGGGTGAGTCAGCTCTGTCAGGGAAATGAATGCTTACGTCTGCTGAAAATCTTAAACTGTGCACCAGTGGTGTGCATCCTCATTTGCCCGAGAGGGATCCTGATGGTTGAAACGTGGAAATAGCATTTGGAGCTCTGCATCAAGCTTGGTTTTGTTCGTGGGATCATCTATGGGTGCTTCTCGTTCAGGTGAGTAATGTCACCCTTTCTTGGTGCCACCCAAGGCTTTCTCCCGCAAGAAGCCCGTGGCCCCAGGAGCGGCACAAACCCTTTTGTGCAGGTTTTTCTGCTGCTTCCCAGCAGATGGTGCTGCCCTGTGCCGCATCCTGGGGAGGCCGGTTCCAAAATGCCCAGAAAATCTTGTGAAGCCAGGTTTGTAAGGAGATGTTTATTAGATCAGCTAATATTAGAGGCAAACTTCCAGGAACACAACATGGCTTTTCTGTTCCTCTTCCCCAGTGAATATCAGGTGGTCTAATAAAAGTTACTGCCTTATAAACCTTGCTCTGTTTACCTGCTAGACCAGCCCAACTACAGCAACAATATTTCTCAGAGGTGATGGCAGTCAGCCCTTCTTCAGCTCACCAAACAGTGCAGTTATGGTCAGGCTCTATCAGAGTGCGATTTTTTGAGAACCCAAGCCTCTCTATATTTTTCCTGTGGTTTCAAAGTTTATCAGAGAACCTGAGAGGTGAAGGTCTGCGATGAATACTCAACGGCTTCAAATATGTAGCAGCGCGGATTGAAGTTCTGGTATTTGCCTTCATCAAGGAAAAAGGCTGGATGAGCTTCAGAAATGGACTCGCTCACTGATAAACTCACTGATGGTCCAGCAGAATCCGCAGATCCATTCGATGCTGTTCGCAGCTTTGGTCCATCAGGTTGGTTGTGAGTCTTTGGAGAAACATGGTTTTGAGAGGAGATATTGTAGGGAACAGGTGGCCTTCTAAGATGATGAAACTGTATCTTTCCTCTTGAAAAGCCTGGCTTTATGTGCCACCCAGGCAGAGCAGAAGCAGTAACAGTGTGTTTTTGGGAAATACTGTGAAATGATGCACTGAACACGGCAAGGCTCTGTGAGCCAGCAGCCTCAATGTCTCATCTTGCTTTTCAGATGAGCTGAATTGTTGGTCTGTGGATGGTGTTTTTCCACAAGACACATGAAATTTAAGAAGTACCAAAGTCCAGCAAGATTTGAAAATCAGGATCAGCGTGCCTGTTACCCCTTGTGTCCACAGTGCATGGAAGAAAGTACTGGACCTGGAGGAGAAAGGACTGTCAGGGCCAGGAGGGAGCTGGTTTCTGGAGCTGGTTGGTCTGGGTGTGCTCGGGGATGGTTTTAACAGGGCACATCTCACCATTGCTGAAGTATTTATATTCTAGAGTGCTGGGTTATGCTGCTCTGAAACGCTGTGCTTTCACACCCCCTGAGCTGAAGGCTGGTGAAAGACTTCCCCTTGACAAGACTTGAGCATAGCATGTTCCCTGCTCCCAGCTTTACGCGTGTTTCCTGGTTGTTTCATTCAAGGGAGATGATTCCCATTTTGGCTTTTCTGCAGAAGTCCTTCTCACATGCCAAGTCATGACCTCTCACGTTAGAGGTAATTTTGAGCTTGAAATGCACTTTGCTTCCCTCTGTCCCTGCTGTGGGATGGCTGTGTGCGAGGCACTGCGTGTTTCCTGAGCTAGAACTTTCTGGATATGGTAGTTATGGGAGAAATGGAGTGGGCTCAAATGATTTACTGTTTCGTAAGTATAACTTGCACTGAAATGCTGTATTTTGCTGTTTTCTGTGAGATGACCAAATACCATTGGCATTCATAACGTTCCCTGATCAGGGCAATTTATTAATCATTATATTTTGCTGTACGCCTGGCTTTTAAACACCACAGAACTGTGTCTCTTTGTGGGCTCAGCCAGCCAAGCAGGACCTGTAAGTAGGGTCCAGGAGTCCTGCCTGGCTTTGCCTTGATTCAGCTGTAATGACTTTTAGGCCGGGTTACTGAAGTGGGACAACACAGGTCGCTCTTTTCTGAAGCAGCTGCTCTCAGCTTACCTGATGCACCAGCCAGCTGCTCGGGATCTCGGGGCGTCCTCTGCCATGCAGCACGATGTCCCTCATGGTGTCCACGCAGGGCTGCTCCTGGACTTTTGACCCAAAAGGCAGCTCATAATTCTTTACCTCTGCAAGGAAGCAACAGCAGCGTTACAGGATGTTTTTCATGCGTTCACTGCTTTGCTTTGGTATGGTCCACCGGATGAGAATGAATTTGTTTTTACCAGTCTGCAAAAATAAACAGATCTGGAAACAATTTAGAATTTGAATGCAGAAATGTAGTGCTGGGTTTTCATGTAGAGGTTGTTTTCAGAGACAGGACTGGGGAACCATCTGTCTGCCTTCCTGAACCCAAGAGATGCACTACAAAGGACTTGGTCTGCCTTTGGGTGAGATGTATTTTGAGCAGGTAAGATGTGTTGTGCTAGTGAAAAATGGGAGAGGTGACTACGGGACCAGCATCCAGATTCCTGCTGCGGGCCGGGGTTGGATTAGAGGAGAAATGGCTCTTCCAGAAGAGTAACGCCATGTCATGGGAGGCCAAGGAGAAACTCCTGCTGCAGAGGTGAGAGAGAAACCCTGGTTGCTGTCAGCTTCTACCTGGACACAAATGCAGGTGAAATGAGCGGGGAGGGATGGCCCAGGACACTGGCTCCGGAGCAAAGGATGCATCTGAGCCAGGCAATCTGACCCACGCTGCCAGGCGTGGGGCAGGAACCGGAGAGAGATTAAAAGAGGAGGGAGCGGGGCAGGCAGAAGGGCAGGCAGGGTCTAACAGCAGGGCAGTTAATTAAATGTTTTGCTACGCGCAATTTCAGATGCCAGGATGTGGCTCTGGGAAGTGAGTGTGGCTCTGTCGGAGGCTGGAGTTTGTAAGTCCCCATTGCAACATAAACTCTGCTGTTGTCTTAAAAAAAAAAAAAAAAAAGTGCTTGTGGCCAGGGAGGGGGAGGCAGCTTCGGCTCTTCCTGCTTGGTTTGTTTTGTGTTGCCAGCACCGACTTGGATTTGACTTGGCGGCTGGCTGGCTGTGAGCGGGGGCTGGACCAGATGACCCCCTGGGTCCCATCCTGCTCCTCGGCCACTGAGCCAGCCCCCTCGAGCCGCAGCACGCAGGGCAGGCAGCCATGGGGGAGGATCTCTTGCCAGCTCTTAGCACACCTGCAGAGACCCAAGCCACCCCAAGTCAGGTCCTGTGCCACTGCCGGGGACGCGAGGGTGAATCGCATCCCTCTATGGGGAGGAAAGGAGTGAAAAGTTACATGGCAACCCCGGTGTGATGCTCCTACCTCCTACCACTTCACATCTGGAGGCCATTTCCCACAAAACGAGGGCCATGGAGTAGACATCCATCTGCTTGAAAGACTCAAGGTCTTCCAGGTTCACCCTGGACTCCAGGACCTCTGGGGCCATGTACCTGGCGGTGCCCACCTGCCCGCAAAGAGGAGAGAGGTGTTAGCAGGGGTGGCCGAGGACTTTGGTCGTGGGGTGACTAGGAGTGGTTTGCAAAGGGAGGGCCGGTGGGTCATACTTGCCTGCCCACTGTTGGCGAAATCGTCCACCGTCAGAGAAGGGTCAAGGCGTATGGCAATGCCAAAGTCACAGAGCACGCACTCCTGCTCATTCTTCACCAGGACGTTGGTGCTTTTGATGTCCCGGTGGGCGATGGGGATTTTTGGCCTGCCACAGGCAGTGTAGTCGCTATGGAGGTGGGCCACCCCGCTCACCAGGGAGCCCGCCATCTTCTGCAGCTCCATCCAGCTCAGGATGTGGTGGGAGAGGTAGTCCTTGAGGTTGCCCCGGCTGTGGTAGGCAGTGATGAGCCAGTACTCCCGGCGGGGCCCCACACCCCGGTCCTCAGCGGTGAGGAACCGCAGGACGCTGTCATGCTTGAGGCTGGCATCGGTGAAGATCTGGCTCTCATTCTTCCAGGACGAGTACTCCTCGCAGGGGAAGATCTTCACGGCCACAGTCTCGTACTGGCCCGAGCGGCTGTGGCTCAGCTTGGCCCTCCACACCTCCGCGAACTGCCCTTTGCCCACCATCTCGTCCAGCTCGATGGGGAGCAGCTCGGCAGGGTGGCTGCTGGCGCAGGTGGGACTGGTGCCGGCCGGGCTCTCGTCCATCAACACGGACAGCTTCTCCTCCCGCTCGGCGGATCTCCCCGGCTCCGGCAGCACCGGGGGCTGCCCCGGTTTCCCGCCCCACACCTTGGCTCTCTTGTGTCGCTTCTGCGTGCGGCAGAGGTAAAATATCACCGTGATCATCACCGCCACCAGCAGCGGGGGCAGGAGGCTGATGGCGGCCACCGGGATCACCTCTTTGCTCTGCAGCATGGAGTAGCCTGCAGGGAGGAAAGCAAAGGCGAGGGCGCTGCCGCCGCCGCGGGCCTGCGACAGCTCGTTTTCATCACGCGGAGGAGGAAAATATGCGAAGCCGTTAATGAAGCGCAGCCCTTTGCGGGGCCGCAATGCGCGCTGCACCCGGCGAAGAACCCAGATGTAGGTAATTATTAAGGGGGCCGCTTGGTTGAGGTCTCAAATTTAGCTCCATTTATCAAGCGAGGCTTTAAGATGCCTGCCCACGTTAATTGGGCCAGGCAGTGCGGCACGCGAGATCCCGCTGCTGATGCCAAAATGGCTCAGCTGTCCTTTGGCGGCTGCAAAGCACCGCTCCTGCTCACGGCGAGGGGTGCCAGGGTGGAAATAACGGCGATAAAGCTGAGGCAAGGCTCGGATGGAGCAAATCTCTGAGGGGGTTTGGGGCTGGGGCTTTGTCGAACCCCTGTGGCACAGAGAGAGCCAGGAGGGATGCTGGGGGTGGCTGGGCAGTTTTGCAAACTAATTATTATAAAGGAGCATCGTTACAGCAATGTTGGCGTTTCCTTCCTTACTGTGTTGTAACATCAACCCCCACCAACCGGCCGGGCATAGCTGCTTTTGTTTTATTTCTTTGAAACCCCTGTCAGGACTTCGGCTCGTTGAGGGGGGACGCGCACAAAAAGCCCCAACCCTCACACAACATATAATTGTCTCGATCCTTTGATGTTCGCGATTCCTGGAATAAACATGCTGACTTCAGTAGAGATATTCAAGTAAAATCTTACTCAGAGCTTTTTCTGCCAAGTATAATAACCTAGGGGAAGAGGGATAAGAATAATTCCATAAGCAAAACTCTTGCTGCTTGACCTCAGTGTGTGCAGATCATAATTCAGGCTCTGGAAAAACAGAGCGTTTAGCTATTTTCCTTGGCAAATTTCAAAAAAATGTGCTGCAGCTAATTTCTGCAAGGCTGTGAAAGCGTTTCTAAAATAGGCATCAGGTTCAAACCACAAGATCAACCTAAACTGATATAAATCAATAACTAACTGAGGAATATGTTTATTTTGGAAAGCGTTAGGCCTGGATATCACCTACTGCTTTAATGGATTTACCCGATGCTGAAGATCCCATCTTTGAAACGCTAAGAAAGAGAAGACATTTTTAAGGGAGTTGCGTGCACGAGTTCTGAAAAGGGGAAGTTAACGCAGCTTCGGCAAATCCCTTCATAAGGATGCCCCTTCCCCGTGCAAGCCCTTGGATAGGGAGGGGTTGCAGGATGGCTTAGACCCCTTCCTCGGAGAGCAAACGTAGCTGCTCTGGCTGTAACCGCTGGTCTGTAAGCCCATGCCTTGTTGAGCACCACTGCGTGGGTCTTTCCGTCCCTCCTGAGGGGAGATGGACCTCCAGGCCAGGCTCAGCCGGCACAGCGGTGGAGAGGACTCTGCACGCTCAACCCTACCCAGCATCATCCTCGGGTGTCTGCTGGGCTCCTGCTTGTGTGGCTTTAGGAAATGACTCTGCGGTGTGTTCGTTGGGGTGGTCTCTGAGCTCTGCCCAGTGCTAGGGCAGTGCCACCAGCAGCCTAGACCTGAGAGCATACCTTAAGAAATCAAGGAATGGGGAAAAAAATCTCCTTCCCTTCAGCTGCTGGAGAAGTGCTCCTCTGTATTAGGTATCTATCTGCTCGACGTTTGTCTATTGCAGATGACCATAAGTCAACATTTAAAAGGCAAATGATCCCTTAAAGCAGAAGAAAAGGAGGTAAATAGGGAGCAGAAAAGGAGAAATGGGGTCTCCGAGTCTGGGGCTTCCCAAGCAGGTCCCACAACCGAGTCAAAGAGAAGATAATTATTTAAGGCCCGCGCTGCTCTTTCTCCGAGTTTCGGCATGCCGGCTGGCAGCAGGCAGCTGTTTGTGGAAGCCTTCAGTGAGGGCGGCATTTCCAATGAGCCAGTTGTCATTTTTGGTGTGAAATTACATATTCTAGCACTGGCTTTGGGATTTGACTATCTCTCCCTAGAAGTCTGTGTACCTGTTATGTTTGGCTTGGGAAGCAGCAAATTTAGCATCATTTGCCTTCATTAAAAGTGGCTTGTTTGTTCTGAGAATTTGCATTTTATGTGATTTTTTTTTTTATTATTTTATTTTTTTCCTTGCGTTGTGGGAGATGCCATGCTGCTGACTTGCAGGTTATGCTTAGGCTCATTTTCAGCATCTCATTGCTCTGCAATTATGGAAAATCAGAGGGGTTTCACTTTGATTTTGTTGCAGGTCAGATTCCTGATGGGCATTTGGATAAACCTGGTCCATTTGGAGTTAGGGAGGTTTGCACAAGCCCCTGAAGACTCAGGATCTAGCTGGAAACGTTTCCAAGGTACGCCTCCAGAGGTATAGAAACGAGCTGCCTCTCAGTTTTCCCTCCTGTAGGTTTACAGCTCCTGTTGGATCTCCACCCATCTGCAGAAGCACCTATAGGCATGCCAAGCCACGCTCGGGTTCACGTACAGCGCCGGGGCAGCTCTGGCCATCCCTGCCCAAGAGAAATGCTGCTGCAAAAATCCCTAGGAGAGCAACAGGAGGCACTGCCGTGTACCAAGCCCCATGGCCTGGCACCACCACCTTTTTGGGTTGCAGCCATGGTGGACACCAGCTGTTCCTGTGGGTGTGCTGAGGCAGGATTTGCTCTGGTGTGATTTATTTAAAACTTTCAGAGCATTGACACGCTCTGGGTTACATTAGCTTCTGCGTTTCCCGGTTGATCCGTCCTATGCTGAAGGGTACAGCCTACCAAGAGATATGGTGGATTTTCCATCGCCTGATGTTTCCAGACCAAGGCTGGAAGCATCACTGGGAGGGATGGTTTAGCCACAGACAAAACACTGGACTTGGTAATGGGGCAAAAATTGTACCTAGCTTTTTTAAAGGGAGGTCAAAGAAGGTGCTGAAAGAGGTCCTACTGGCATTGCATCTCCTACTATCTTGGAAATATGAGTTATTTGTCATTACTGTCGGGTGCTTCTCCCCCCGTAAATAACATTAACAAAAGTACTTACTATTGGTGTGGTTTTCAAAGATGAGTTTATCGTTGCACTCCTGCTCGTCCACGCAGCCGCAGATGTAGATGATCGCATCCTCGCTGGGCTGATGGGCCATGATGCAGCGCGAGGTGTTGTAGTTGGGGACCATGAGGTTTTCGATGGGGCGTTGCGGGTTGTGGCAGAGCGTGCTGATCCTGATGCTCTCGTTGTCCTGTCTCCTGCGCGTGCCAAATGAACCCACAAAGGTCAGACTAGCGCCTCAGCCTCCGTGTCACCTGTGTGTCGTCTTAAACTTGGTTTTAAGATAATTTGGTTTAAGCTGTGTAGGAAATGACCTGTTTGCAGTGGCTCTGGTATAATTCTAATTACACATGCTGTTGAGAGGGTTTGTTAAAGCTCTTTATCTCTTCCAAATGGTGAAAAGAGAAATATTTAGCACATGCCAGTAGCAGGATGCGAGCCAGAGACTCCGCTTGTTTCCAGTAGATAATTCACCAGTTAGTAATCACGCCTTGGGTCAGGTAGTGTCAACCCTAAGGCTGAGCGCCCTGCTGGGATTTGGGGCAAAATCCCTCCTTTACCAATACCAGTTGCTAGGCCAGCAGGTTTTGGGGCTGTATAGTCCCAAAATGGAGGAAACCCTCCAAAATGAGGGTCCTACCTCCTATGTCACCTCTGGTGCAATACAAGTCATAACATCTTTGCTTCAGGAGGGGCTGGGGTCTCTGGTGCCCAAATTTCACCTGTGCAGGGGAGAGATGGGGGACGTGGGGGCCAAAACACCTGCTTGTCAGTGACCACTTGGCTTGCACTTGCCTCTTGCTCCTCTCAACCCGTGTGTGCAGGTGGAGCCCGTAAGCACCGTCTCATCCCCTGGGCCCTCTCTGGGCTAATTGTTGGTTGTTGAGCCCTGTCCTTGCAGAACCATTTGCTCCTGCCTCCAGTGACCGGCGGGAGCAGAGCCCTTCCATCACCTGTTGGGGCTATTTCTAGAAGCAGCTTGACCTTTGGAGCCGCCAAATTATAACATGAAGGCAATATGTCTCCTGGACCATGGGGCTGTGTCTGCATTTACACCGTGGCTTCAGACACTGAGTGACTACGGATGAAACCTGCTCTGCTAGTGATGCCCTGGTCCTCACCGGGCCTGGGACAGAGGAGGTAAAAGTGTAATTTCTTGGCATTTCTAGAGAATTTGTTCTTTGTTTCAAAAAGAAAGGACAGACCTGCTTCCCCCCCACCCCTCCCTTCTTTTTTTAACTGCTGCATATTTCTTCAGCTCTGTGTAACAACCCCCATGCTGGAGATGCACACCAAGTGTTCAGGAAATGTAGTGAGAACAGGTGGAATATTTCAAGGCCTATTACCTGGATCCTATTACAAGGTCCTTTGAGCTTTTTTAACCACCGATGCTCAGTAGCCAGGTTAGGTCCTTCTCATGTGCCAAATTTTTTGCTCAGCAGTACCTAGATCAGGCTCCTCTTAAAGCCATGAAAACGTGTCACGTGTAGAGCAAAAGGATGGGTTTGGCTTTGGTTGTAGTCTGGCTCCTCAAGCCAGAGGTGCTCATTTTGCTGGAAAACTCCAGCTCTCCCAACAGATCCGAGCAGTGTTGGCTCAACATGAGGGAGCTTGGCAAAGAGGGTCTGGCACAGCCGCATCCCGGCGCGTGGGAGCTCCCTTCTTCTGGTGTGTGGTGGAGTTGTCCTTGTTGGACAACTCGGCTTCATCTCCACCTGTTGTTTACCAACCTGAGTGAGGGAAGAGGTTTGGGGAGCAAATTTTGGGGATTCTCAAAAACTGGGGTGCCCAGCTGGATTTAGGAATGGCCAAGCATGAACTGGGCGAGGGGTGGCCAGCCCCTGCATGGGGGACAGTCTCTGCTTCCCAACCTAGCAGTGCAAAGCAGGAGGGTGAAGGTATGGAGAGGTTTCCTGATGCCTTTCACGTCTGCTGGGAAGTCAGAAATAGAAGCAAGGGAAAGAACCCAAATTTGTCATCTTCTTCCTGGCAGAGAGCATGGAAAGTCCTGTGGCCTCAGTGTTCCCTCAGTTTTCTTGGGGTTCCCAGATAACTTGTCAGAGGAGCTTCCAGCTGAAGAGTCCCAGGAGGGTACGATCCCTCCTCCGTGGGCTGCCCAGGCTGGGCATGCTGGAGGACATCAGGATGTTGCTCGTGAGCATGGGGCCAAAGCCACTCCTGTGACTGTGATACTCATGCGGAACAAGCTCACTTTCAAAGGTATATTGGGATCATCTGAACAACGGGCAGCGAGGCTGGCTTGGAGGTGAGGTCTACCTGCAGGGATATCAATCTCAGGATGGGGTGGGAGATACTAGGAGGAGGCTGTGGGGCTGGCAGGTTATTTGTGATCCTGCAGCTGCCTCATCCCATCTGACATGTGGTACAAGGTGCAGCTCCATCCCATACCATGGGATTGCTTTCCTGGCGTGTGGATTTATGCTGCAGGGGTCTTACTTTTTCCTGTACATGTAGGCTGTCAAAGCAAAAACCCAGCAAGATGCTGGATTGCCTAACTAGGATTTAAGGTGGCTTCTCCATGTGCATGTAGGGGAGTTTGGGGCAGGGAGTGGATTTTCTTTGTTTGTTTGGGTTTCTTGTTGATTTTGTGTATTTTTTTTTTTTTTAAGTCCATAATGCAACAATTATGTTGAGGCAAACTCCTACTGAAAGCGGACCACATAGCATTCGCGCTAATTAGCAGGTTGAGATAAAGCCTAACGATAAGTGCTTGGCCGGCTTTCACTTTGGCAGCCAAATTAAAAGGGAAAGAAGAGAAAATCATCCTGGGCAGACTCAAAATGGATGTGTTTTTAGCTTTGTTCGTGGGGACCAAAAAAGCTGGGGGAAGTACTCTTCCGGGCAAATGATGCGGCGTACGCTTGGTCTGCAGGGCAAGATTGCATTTGCCTTCCAGGCATCTCCAGAAGAAGCAGAAAAGGGCTTTTGCCAGGGGATGGAAAGGTTAAACCTAGTGGGCTAAACCCCACGGTCCGATGTCCATGCACCGGATGGGAACAGACCTCAGCTGCACCCCTGCATGTGAACCAGGGTTTCACCAGCGTGATGCAGGAGGACATCATGGATTTGGGGGTCAGGGCTGCTGATGTTGCCCAGTGAGTTCAGCTGGTAAAGCTAAATCCAGGGGTTTATGGGGGTTTAGAGATCCTGCAGCAAATTTGCCACACTTTATGTTGGGCACTTAAATGCTTTATTTATTTAGAAAATAAACTGGTACTAATTATACAGCAGACCAAATAATTTTTTTTTACTGCAAATTGTAATTTTGATTATAACGGAGTCAAAGGGAGAGGAAGAGGAAGTCTTGAATTATTTTAATGGGCAATAATTCCAAAGCAGGTGTAGATTCATGTTCATTCCCATGAGCTGCCATCCTGTGGACCCCTTTTTCCCCTGCGTCCCACCTTGAGGAGGGGACTGCCACTTACCATATGGCCACGCAGATCTCATAGGGGTCCTCGCAGTAGGAGTTGAGGTTGCAGTTGCTGTAGCACACCTTCTCCTCGCAGGCTGGCAGCGTGGAGTCGCACCACTTGCACAGGTTGGTCTTCAGGCTGCGGCGGGCGCAGGCACTGCAGGCTGCGGGGCAGAGAGGTGGTGGAGGGTGAGTGTGACCAGAGTGGGGAAAAATAACCACCATTTTCAGTGATTTGCCCAACCAGCGGAGAAGGAGCCCAAATTATCCCTATTTCTACATGCATTTGTTTATAGCTTTCATTTTGCTCTATTGCTTGGTCAAATGTCCTTCAGATTATGCTAAAGACTAGAGGAGATGGAGGGATGCTGGCAGTACAGAGGCAGCTGATGCTGGATGAGAGCTTTGCAGAGCCTGGGAAGCTCCAAAGAACCACGTTTTCCCTCCACATTTCCCGTACCATTTATCACCAAGGGGAAGTTCACTTCTTCCTCTACAGCCTAGGCTCAAAGCAGCATCTCCTCTCATCCTGCATGTACACAGTGTCGGAAAAGGGACAACTCTGGGTCTCTGCGTGCCCGAAGACTTTATTTACCGCCATTCTTGGAGGGAGAGAGGTGCTGGGGAGGGATGCACGGCCAGGCTGGGGCAGCTCCCTCCTCTCCTGCTGCCTCCTCATCCTCCCTCTGCCCGTTCAACGAACCCAAGCTGGGGAAAGTGTTTGCCATCCGCTCCCCAAGCATCTGTGCTTTTGGCAATAAACGATGGGTTGAGACTTCCCACACTCTGGTGTGACAGGGCCTGCTCTGCCCTGGCCCGGCATTAGATGCTCTCCTGCTCCTGGAACGCCGGATCCAGCTGCAGCGGCAGGAATAACTGCTGCCCGTGTGGAGCTGCTCTGCATGTATCTCACAGGCATAAAGTTATCTCTATTTTTATACAAAGGGTGAATGAACTACACTTGGTTAAGGGATAAATCTCAGCTAAATTTAAACTTCCTGTTTTAAGGCTGCTAAATGTCTTTTTTTTTTAATTTTATTTTTAAAAAAGATACCAAGTGGCATATGTAGTAACAGATAAATTTTTACTTAAATGAATAGACTCAAGCGTGTACAGGTAAGAACCTGAACTACAGCAGTTAATCTTTTGAAGGGTTGGGTCATCCGTCCTTCTCCAGCTGCTGCTTCCCCAGACTGCCATGGAAAGGGCAGTCGTGGCTCACTGTGCTGCCACAGCCGTCACAGGGGGTTTTTCCATCACCAGCCATCAGTTTGAACAAGAGACAAACTGCAAAACCACCGCGTGGCCTCAAAAAGCCTCAGCCCCTACAAGCAGGGCCCCGCTGACACAGGAGCGTACCCATGGGCACGCTGGGTCCGTGGTGGTCACATCTGCGGCCTGCCCATGGCCAACGGCCCAGCCTACGGTCCCTCTCCTTTTTAACGCATACGCTGTCCCAACAGCAAATGGGCATTTTTAACTTCTCTGCCTCCCAAATCCGGGGCGCACAGCTGGCTCTGACAGCATCTTGCGTGCTTGCTCCACTTCCCTCTCCAGCCCAGACCCTCCTCCACGAGACAGCTGTAAAAGAGCTGCTGGAAGGCTCCCACATAGAAATAAACCATTTACAAGCTCCCATGGCCTCATAGGTAGGGCCAAGGTTAACGGCGGAGGGGAAACCTGGCTGCAGAAGAGAAGCCGGTTGCATCTGAAGGCTGGAAGGAGGAAACTTTGGTTTAAATGACCCAAGTGAGGCTTAAAATGCAGCTCAACAGGGATCGTGTCGTGCGAGGCGACGGCGAAGCTGGGAGTGGAGTGAGTGAGGATGCTGCTCACAAACTCTTGCTTAGCATCTCCGCCATCCATGGAGCTGCTCTGGCACCCAGGGATTTTGTGGGTGACCTCAACAGACCCAGTCTCCTGCATCCATCCAAGGGTCAGCTACCAAAATTGTGATTTCAGCTGGGAATTGAAGCAGTTGCAGCCAGCGTGAGACACCCTCGCCTCCCCGCCTCGTTCTGCCAGGACAGGACTCGCAGGATTCTGGGCAAAACTCCTCTTGAGGACAAGAGTTTTGGGGACAGATGAGAAAAAAACATTTATGTGGGGCTCTGGATCTACAGTGACAGCCACCACACTCTACAAACTCCATCGTGGGAACAGAGAATTGAAGGTAAATTGGTTTCTCCCCCTAAAACCCAGCCCCGCCACACCCAGGGCTGTGCTCTCGTGGTGTGGATCCCATATTTGTGCTTTTGCCCCTCAGCTCAACCCATCCATGCCTGGCTCATGCTGTGCTTGCAGCACGCTCATGCAGGACCGTGGGCTCAGCACCATCATCCCAGGGACATTTGGGGGCCCTGCGAGGGAGAAGGAAATGGACAAATCCATGTTGTCGATGTTGCTGATGGAGAAGAGTGATGGGGTTTGTTATTTGTGTATTATACCCACCAGGTATGTTATTCACTTATTTATATTGAGGGTTTGCTTGGGGTCTCAGAGCAAAATGTCAGCCCTGGCAGTTTTTACCGGCGCGCATGGTGGGGATCTTGACTTGGCAGTCGTTTGCACTGCAGAGCAGGGAACCAGAGCAGATGAAAGAGTTAAATATGGAAACGAGATCCAGAAATACAGCAGTAACCGGACAAAATTCTTTGGAGACAAATTGTTCTAAACCAGCTCAGGCTGTGATTCTGTTATCTGCTCTGCAAGAAAGGTCAGAGCAGGAATATCTCTTTTGTTTCTCCACCTCCTCCTTCTCCTAGGAAGCTAAAAAGAAGAGCACAAAGCTCACTGCAAGTTCCTTCAGGACTTTGTGTCCTTGAATCGTTAGCTCGTAGGTACAAGTTAACTGCCACATCACTCATCTTGGCCCTGATTAGACCCAGATGAACACTTTCAATATTAATACTCGGATGATTTAATAAAGCTGCACGAGCAGTAAAAGTAACAATACACTTCCATAAAGGGGTTCCAGATGTTGCCAAGGCAAATGCTAAACATCAAAATACAAACTTAAAAAAAGGACAGAAAAAAGCTGGATAAGCAAAACTTGGAACAAACTATAAACTAATTAAATGTGGGTTGAGTTTTCCAAAAATAAATTGAAGCCATAAGGATGTGATGTGAGCCAATAAATAGTACAGTTAGTCAAAATTATTGCGGAACGACAGTTGGAAAGATGGTTTGAAGTCACCGATAGGTGGGCTCACAGTGAGCTTGGCTTCCCATCAATAGGAAGGCTTGTTCTCTTGTGCATGAGAATGGGATCAAGCCTCCTGGTATCTATAACTGGGACCCCAGAGATGTTACTGAGAGAATACGAGCTGATTTTCAAGTAGTGAAATAAAGGAAAAAAACTATGCCAAAAAGTGCCTGAGTCTCTCCTGCAAGAGCAGCAGGGGTGATACCACCACCCAAGGACATCTCTGCTTGGCCACCTGCGAGGCCCATTGAAGCACCACCGCTATAGTCAACAGCCCATCCTCTTCCCCCTTAGGAGAGTCATCTAAAACAGCTCTCCAGGAGAATTTCATACCAGTCCTGCCACTGCAGCCACAGAAGCAGTCAGCTCCCAACAGATGAGCCTTTTTTGCTCACTTGCCAGGTGCTCAGCTGCCAAGGGTGACTGCAGCTGTAAAACCCGGCGGGATAAACAGGGCTCTAATTAGCTCCTCTCTACCGATGCGGCCCTGCACAGCAGGTAGGTCATCCACCACCTTACTTCGGCTCCAGCTTTCTGCAGGCTGCAGTCCCCCAGGAGGGTGAATCACTGAGGAGCAAGCCTGGGTACACGGAGGTGCATTCATTACAGGGAAGGAGAAAAGGCTTCATAGCCAAAGCACTGGCATGTGCAGGTAATTAATTTTTGCTGCGGGGCAGAATGAGCAGTTTTAGTTCTCAAATATTCTCTCTGGTGTGCTGTTTTGTGACAACTAAACACCAGATGGGCTTAAGGAAAAGCGCTTGGTATGAGATGCTAAGGCACTTGCACCCCTCTGGCTCCCCCTGTCCCAAGGTGGAAGGGGACCTTCCATGCTTTAAGGGCAATTTGCCCTTGGATTGCTTTTATTTTTCAAGGACTAAGAAAAACCGATCATTTTTAGGTCATAAATGCTTTACGGTGAGGTCTACCCTTTCTTTTCTGTCTCTCTCTAAGCACCCCAGGGTGGGGCTGACACTTAGTCCGTATTTGCAGAGGGCTTCCTACCTTGCCCATCTCTGCATCATCTTTTCCATGCAGGTCAGCCAGCCTGTAATCCCCAGGCTTTGCACCTGGAGAGACTGAGGCCTGGGAGATCAGCTGCCATGCTCCGAGGCTTTCTCTGACCAGTGGCATGCTTAAACGCAGGACTGGGGAGCACCCGTATTGCAACCCTGCAGCCACGTTGCTCCTGGAAATCCCCAGGTAGGTGCCCTGATGGAAACCCAACCTGCGCTGAGACCGCCTTTCCCACCTGGGTGAGCCTGGGCTCAGCGACCAGTCCTCTGTCCACCGCCGAGTTCAGGATGAGGTTTTGCCTCGGGCTTTCATCCACGGCTATCGACATGACTACACAGTAACAGAGCTGCTCATAAAATTATTACGAGAACAAACAAATTCCTTCCCTATTATATATGGTACTTCTTTCTAAGATTAAAACAACAGCAGGGCTGATGAGCTCCGCTCTCTCGCTGGCCCATGTGAGAACACCAGGACCTTGATGTTCTCCATTGGCAGGTTACTCCTGAGCCTCTGCAAAGCAACCATCAGTGCTGTGGATGGGCCATGTCAGGGTAATTCCTATGGCCCTCACTTCCAGGAGATCCCACGCAGGGTCAAAAGGCCCCAATGCAATCGTCCAGAGTTCCCAGGTTTCCTGCAGTCTGCTCCACCTTGAGCTAGATCTGATCTGTTGGAAAGCGCCCGCTCTTGCTGCTGTGTCCCGCAGTGCTGCAGGATCTCCCCAGAATGAGACGTCGAGCTGTTGTACTTTTATTTCAGATGGAGCTTGGCTTCCTCCAGCTCAGTTCTGTTCTCCAGTGATGGGATCTGGTTCTACTTTCCGCTGCTGGACCAAAGAGCTTTTTAGCATCAGGCCGCTGTTCTCCACCCATATGTTTTACAAACACTGTATCTTCGTCTTCATAGGAGAGGTAGGGCAGACCAAATGGAGCTGAAAAAACTTATTATTCCATTTTTTGCCCTTACGAGGCACAAGCCCCTGGCTCCCGCAGGAAACCCAGCAGCGCTCGTGCTGCATTCAGTTCAGAGGGTCAGGCTCTGCCCTCAGGTATGTGGTCCCACATCATCCTGCGTAATAAATACTGCACTTGGCAGAGTACAGTATGGAGCAAGGATTGAGCCAGTAATGTTTCCTGGTGAATAAAAAAGGACTGATTTTGATTGCGTTAGACACCAGTGCTCCCCGGTGCCAGAAAGACACGCAGTATACGTTTCTGGTTTGCTTGGACCTTCTTCAAACAGGCTGGTAACTGACTTATTCCACCACTTATTTTTCCTTTGTGAAAATATCCCTTTAAATTAAGTGTTTAGCAAATACTGCTTAGTCCCATTACAAAGTAAATTGGGTATGGATCATACCAGCAGACTTCTCCAATCTCTTTCAGATGCTTAAATTACATCATGGTCTAACTTCACCCCGGGGAGAGACAAGCTCTGCAGAACATTGTCCGTCCTTCTGCTTCAGTAATCTCCGGTCTTTCTTGGGTACCTTTCGCAAGTTGTCTACACGTTGGTGCAATGACTCTGCTTTTGGGGCGTTGGGACGTTTGATACAGAGGTGCCCTAGGGTCGTGCCCCAGAAAAGCCAGCGCTATCTGGGTGAGCTGGATGCTCAGTGGGGAGGGTTTGGCTGCACCGGTTCCTCTTTGATTTTGGTCGATTGATGTCTGTGTCTGTGGGCAAGGAGAGAGGGAGTGCACCGGACCCCACGCTCATCCAGCTGCCCTCGGAGCCACTCCTCTCCTCCATCCACCACGACATCCCATCTTGCTCACACCTGAGGCGCCGAAATTAGGCAACGCCAGGGAACCTTCCCCTCCAGGAGATCTCGAGTTTCTTGCCCCAGATTTCACTTTCTGTCCCCCAAAGCTGCTCCTGCTGGGACAGCCCTTGCTCCATCCCTCTGGGCCCTTGCTCGTGCCGGACGTCTGGGTGCTGATGCGGGGTCCGGCCGGTGCCCACGCCGACGCGGGCTGGCAGGGAGCAGGGGTGCTGCTGCAGGACAGCTGGGCTGGTGGGGACGCCTGCGACGGGAGGGCCGCACGGGCAATTATCTACCATATTGTGCTCTCACTTATGTTTAAAAACAACAACAGCTCAACTGACTCATAGATCCTACGGCCTCTGAGTCATTTTTTATTTCTGGATTTCACTGCTCTGCCCTTTGCAATGAAGGGAGTTGCATGTGCACACACGCGCGCACACACACACATCAAGTTCACATTTATTTTTCCCCTATAAAACCAAAACGATTTCCATACCATTAATGAAACAGAAATTATTTGACTTTGCGTACCCTGGCTTTTATTTTCCATTGTATAAACTTTGCAGATGAAATAATGATGGTTGTAAAGTAAACTTCTCTCTTTTCTTTTTTTTTTTTTTTTTTTTTTTTTTTTCCTTTCCCTTTCCAGGCAGCCTCTTTTCGAAATAGCAATAGGGAGTCACTTACAAACTTGGCTCACGCTGAGCCTGTAGTAATTAACCCCTTCGTCCCCAGCAGTTCCTCTGTTGGTGTTTAACCACAGCAGGTCTCCCCGGTACGAGAAGCAAAGCGAGGGAGCAGAGCAGGCAGAGAAATGTGGGAAAGGAGGAGAAGAGCTGGTCTGTGTAGAGCAGTGGAGGGTGGTGCACCCATTGGTTGGGCAGATTTCCTGGGAGAGCCGGGGTGCTGGGACGGCAGAGCCAGAGGTACCTGCGCTCTTCATGCACACCCCATTTTTCTGGGTGCAAGTCAGCACCACCATTTCGTGTTTAGCCTGGCAGCCCCGTCCCGCGCCACCTCTCTTCATTCTTGCTCCTCAGGGACCACCAGCGCTGACATCTCAGCGCGATGCCCTCTCTCCTCCGCAGCGCCACTGCGGAAATAATCTGTGGTAAATAACATAATCACCAATCTTGCTTTTTCTGTTTACAGGGCTGTTACGATTTTACGAAGTACCCAGAGGAAAATGAATCGGGTGAAGTAATCCCTTCCACCAGCAGCAGATACAGCTGGAGCCGGGCGCGCGAGCACGTGCCTGCCTTGCCCTGCGGGACAGGGGTAAGCCACCCTGCCCCAGGGAAGTGTGAGCTCTGCTTTTTGATATATCCTTACCATTACACACGGTCTACCCAGGCAATCTGTCTGTCTTCAAGGCTTACAAACATGCCACAAGTGTTTTTCCTAATCACATCTATCAGGCAGCGGCACAGCCCTGCATCCCCCCCAGCATCGATTTGGATGCTTCGCTGATGCCTGGGCGGGTTAGTGACACCGGCGGAGATACTGTTACTCTTCCCAGGCTGGGTGATGTGTTTTATATTATTTCTCTTGGATTTATTAAGCATTATGTAACCGGCTAACCAATCCCGCATGCGACGCAATCGTGGCTGATTTCATGTCAGTGGAAAGTAAACAAAAAAAAAATGTTCTGAAGTGGCTGAACTGAAATTCATTTCCACATGCAAAGCAATTCCTGGAGGATCTTCTCCATCTCCAGGCAGCTACTTTGCATACAGGCTCTCATGCAACGCATTAGAAGAGAGTTATGGAAAAATTGCATGTTGTACAAGACACAGTGTTATAAGCAAATCCTCTCTGTTTACTCTCCAGATGAAATGATTATGATAAAGTTTATTTTGCTTAATTATTTTTAAGTATCTTTGTGGATTTCTGCTGCTCCTTGAAATGTGTTACGCTGGCATATTGTTTCTCTTTTAGCTGGAGAATTCTTTAAAATGCGTAAATTACTTGCCAAAGAAAGTTTGGCATTGAAGTTTGACAAAACAAAGCAAGCCAGCCCTGCCATCCTGAGGTTCTGAAGCCCAGTAGGACCCAGTCCAACGTGATGGGGAGGACGTTCTGCCCTTGCTCAGCTTTGGAAGGACTATTAGTACAAGGTAAGGCACAAACTATACCCTGTTAGAGACGTTGAGCTGAGGATGGAGAAACATGTAATGGATAAAACACAGGCCTAGTGGCCCTGTACCATTTTGGTTTGGTTTTGTTTTGCTTTTTTTCCTCAGTGTCTTTGAAACATTCAGCAATGTCTGAAAATGTCGTATTTCTGAAGCCATTTCACCAAAGCACTCAACCTTCAATGAAAAGTCGCTGAAGTCGGTGGCTGGGGGAAGGCCATTTGCGTTATTTGCGTTAATTTTCAGCCAGCCCCTAAGGCACCCAAGCACCTGCTTCACCCGGGCCAGTCGATGCTGGTTGGCAAGTTCACAGCTCTGTGTGGGTGTGTCACCACTGCATCCAGCCTCCTGCCGACTCACTAGATGAGCAAAGTTGTCCAAAAACATTGGAGGGATCCCATGGGTTAGGGGATTGTCCGCCATTCTGAAGGCTCACTTATCCCCTGGGAGATGAGAGGGATGCCCTGCATCCTTCATTGAAAAGGTGGCCAAGGCTAGAGCAGGAGTCCCTGGAGTCACACAGCACAGCAACTTAACACAGGACTTTTTCACCCCCTAAGTGCCAAGTGTGTGCTGGCTGTTGCGGGTTGCTGTGTAATTACAGCCAGTAGCTCCAGAGCCGTTACCATGCCAGGCAAAAACTGGCCTGGCAAACAAAAGCAGCTGTGAGTTTGCCCAGTGATAACTGTACTTATCCCATCAAGCGTTGGTCAAACATGAGGAGCTATGATGCAAATGAAGGCTCGTGGTTGTCCTGTGTCTGAATGTTCAAGGCAAGATTTTGGCTGGCAACAAGTCCCTTTCATTGCACGTATTGTCCCTATTCCTTTCTCTTTCGTATCTTTTGCTGTCCATCCCACCTGCACATGGCATTGGAAAAGTCCTGAAAGAGCAAGCTAAGTCAGCAGCGCAGCCTGAACAAGTTTGGGGTCTGGGAGGGGAAAACCCCCCACAGCTGGGGGTCAACCCAAGTAAAAACCATATACACACCCAGTCCCGTGAGCTTACCTCCACCAGCATCACACCACGGCCCCACTGCCACAGCATCTCCCACCAGCCCAGATGGCGCACAAGGGGAATGTGCCGTTTCTCTTCGTTGGATGGAAAGCAGAGCAATTAATTCAAGGCCTGAGGAGGGGGGAAAACTGCTGAGTATGACGTTCATAACCAATTTTAGCAGCTCTGCCAGTGCATCTGCTTATCTGGGGCTTTGCAGGGTAAAGCAAAGCACTGGCATGTGCCACGTTGTGGTGTGTGTAGGCTGCTGGTGGGGTTTGCAGAGGGCTAAGCCAGCATGTCCCCAGTGGAAACTGACTTCTGATGACTGGGGATTTGCACACCATATTCTCAGAGGGCTCTGCCATTTCAACCCTTTGAAGAGCGCTTTGCCGTGATCTGGTTTTGACTAAACCCTTAAAAATGAGTCCCTTCTTCCCACCTCCCACGCCACACGGGAGAAGGAGTCACAGCCTGGCCACGCACGGGTGGTGTGAGCTCGTCTCATCGCAAGCTGTTGCAGAAGTTGCTGAGGATTTAATGCACTTGCAGGTCTGGGAGCTGAACGCCACAAGGTAAGAGTCAACCAACTCCACAATGCCGTGGCCGTCATTTTTGCTGCTCTTGTTTCTCCAGAGCTACCAACAGCGTATCCTATATCCTATTTAACTGCAGCTTCTGCATCTCATTCTCAGGAAGATGCAGCAGAGATTATTTCCCTTCTCTACACAGAAAAAGCAGCAGCAATGACCCTAACAGCAAATGCAGGTGAGCTGCAAGTCGGTTGCAGACGTTGCACTGTCTTAGCTACTGCAATTCAAGTAAAACTACTGCGGAGCAGGTTTGGGGTTTTGGGGGTTTTTTTTGGGTTTTTTTTTTCACTATTATCATCATATTATACTCCGGAATTTAGTTTTGTGTATATTTTCAGGCTCTACAGGAATCTTGGATCCCCGTGAATAGATGGAATTGAAATTTAAAGATATCGTCCAAATAGGTAAACACGTCAGAAACATTATCTGGGTCACATTTGGGCAACAGGGTTCACTCTGTTTTAAGTGCAAATGGTTTACTGATGATTTAGATTAACTTCCTGAGGAGTGTTTGAAATTCCTGGCACATGTTCGGTTTACCATCTGCTAGAAGGACTTTGATGAGCCCACAAAGAGACATTAGACTAGAGCTGCTCTTCATATCTCGGGTTGACTTTTCGTGATTGACTAGTTTGTATATTTTTGCGTTTGCATTATTTTGATTCCGGAGGAGAAGCAGGGCTTGCAAGGGACTGTGCAATGAGCTGCTGGGGCTGAGATGTTCTGTTAATTCTCTGTCAATGTGCTGTCATCAAGTTGTTCCAGCACTGCCTGCTCCTTATGTCTGCTAAAATTATTGTGTAGAGTCGCGTTTTGCCCTCATTTAGACCAGCTCTAACAGTAATTAGTAATTCCCTCTGTGCTGTCAGAGGGAACTTGAACTTGAGGCTAGCCTGGATTACAGATGCTAAAATCTTTCGTGCTTCTCCTAAAGAGTCCCACATTTAGCACCAAAATAGATTGTGTTCTTCTCTTTCATTTCTTTCTTGATTTCTTAAAAAAATATCTTTTAAGAAGCTTGTGTTGTAACCCACCAAAAAGCACTGCCCAATCGGGTTGAATTCAACTTGATTATTTTCCATTTTTCTAAGGCAGAAGAGAGCCATGGCAGGAGAGCAGAGGGAGCAAGTTTTTGGAAAGGAATGTTTGCAGGAATGGGACCAAGAGTCCTGTTGAGAGTCCCGTTGACAGGGTATGAAGTGCATTCTCTCTGCATATGAAAGTAACAGGAGCTTGCTTGTCTGCACGATGCCTCTCCAGAGACCCCTCTTGCAGCAGAAGGAGAGGGTAACCCAGGTCCCAGTCCCTGGCCAGAGCTCCAGCACAGCTCCAGGGACTCTCAGTGGCTGGAGGGGACGAGGCACGGGGAGCAAAGCTGCTCCTCCAGCATGGAGGAACGGACAAAGAGGGGAATGTTCTCCCCCATCTCCAGCTCTGAGGTCTCATCATTTTGCAGTAGCGCGTTGCCTTTTCAACTCAGCGTCCTGCCCCAGGATACTGCCTGAAAAACACCACAGTCTGAATATTGCTGAGCAAAACTTCTGCCCAAGAGCTGCCTCCCAAGTTGCAGCCTGTTGCAGAGATAATAAGCCTGGCAAGGCTAAAGAAAAGCTTGTGCTGCTCTTTTGCAAAGAGGTGGGCACAGGGCAAATATGCAAAACCGGAGTAAATGTGTGCTGAGGAGATCTCACCCCCAGAGCAAATAGCCTCTGCCTTTGGTAGGAACGTCTGCGACCATTTTCTACCACCAAGTGCCTTTTGACATATTAAAGACATGGCAGGAACTGAGTTCCCAGGAGATCCATTGGTCTTATTTCTGTGGACGCTTGTACCCTGGGTCTATTTGAAGAAGGATGATTCATTCAACTGCTCATTGCTTCATGGCTCTGTGTGTCACTTCCCATTGTAAGAAGGGTCTTGTTTGCTATCATGGACTGGTTGGGGCTAAATTTGGGATAGATCAGCGTGGAAAAAATGCTTTACGCAGCAGGACAGCGGCTGATTCAGTTTCTTCCATGCTTGATGCTGGTGTTTAGAGTCTCCCAGGCCCGAAGTTTTATCAAGTAACATCAGACAGATGTTCCTCATTGTGTCCCAGCTGCATTGACTGGGGACCTGCTCTGTCAAACACTTGTCAGGGGACATGGGCATTCATTCTGCACGGGTGGCATTTTATTAAACGATCCACCTGAAAAGAGTAATGTATCTTTGTAAAGAAACATCTATACCAGTATTCATTGTAAAGACCCTAGAAGCGCTTATAGTCATGGAAGTCCCAAGAACCATTTCTGGGAAAGGGCCAGAGTTCCTGATTTTGCAGGAAAACAGAAGAAATTCTTCTCTGGATTTCCAGTGCCAGGCACAGCATAAATTCACACTGGCAGCATCAGCTTTATGATGGGGTTCATGGTGTGGCAAGGCAATGCAGGAGGCAGTCAAGCCTTCTGGTTTGGAATGGCTGAAGTGAGAGGGAATCAGTATCAAAATCTCTGGGTTTTACATTGCTGATCTAAGGAAAAGGCCCCTCTTAGTGGTCGTTAGACCAGCAGGCCAGGAAATTCAGCAGATGTCTGAGGTGGAAGCTGCTGGGCATGGCTTTCTTTGGACCTCTGCTTACCCAAATGAGCTGAAGTTTCATATCTGGCACAGAGTAAGCAACATGGAGCTAAAAGGAACATCTCCATACACAACGTGGCAAGATGAGAGGTCTCGCTGCAGGCAGATCACATCCAGTATGACGCTGCTTCAACCACTGAGAGTCACGGCCAAATTGTGGGTGGAACTGGACCATGGGACTTTTCAAAATGACTTTGCAGCTGACAGTGCTAGAGCTGCACATCAGCTCCCTGTTACAGCTTGTTCCTGCTGATAGCTGCAAATTGCACAGTGGAAATGTTGCAAACACCACTTTTTTTTTTTTTTAAAAAAAAAAAAAAAAAAAAAACAAACCAAAAACACAAAACCCAACAACTATATTACTATTCTAATCTTGAGTCCAGCTGTAAATAATCCTGTCTAGTTAAGGGTAACACTTGGGTTGAGGTACATCCTCGGAGCTGCGAGAATCCACGTGGGCGACAGCCCTCTGCCCCGGGCAGACTGGCGGGCTGCGGTGCGCAGCTGGAGACATTAATTGCCCCAACGCTGTAGTATAAATCAGCTGTCGTTTGTCAGGCCTGTTCCTGGCTTATCAATGGGAAGTAAAACACTGCAGGAACAGCTCCGTGACAGGGTAAGTCCTGGAGCGGCGTAATTGGTGGGAGCATGGGTTGCAGAGGGGATTGCACGATAAGCGGGCTCTCCCACTTCTCCTAAAAGCTTGACAGCTACCGGCAGCTGGTAGGAGAGTTTCAGCCCTACATAGGCTCTGACAAAAATTTGAACCAACTGACAAGCAAGAAATATTACTCTGATGGACCTTACAGATCCTTTCCGGAGGCAGGAATCACAATGCTCATCTCTGAATTCAAGGATGTGCATGCGAGCAGGGCCAGGGCAGCTTTTAGCCACCCCTTCATTTCCCCCTGAAGATCCCTAAGGAAACGTTATCCTACAGTTGGGGTCCAGCACGGAGATAACGTAGCCGCAATCCACAGGTTTGATAAGGCAGGCAGCCATCACTGGTGTTATCTCCCCTCGACGCGGAGGCCCCTTCCAGCGCGAGGCTTTCACTTGGCACACAGCGCTGAACACTGGATGTGAAAAGAGCAAAGTGTGTGGGAGCTGCTGATTTTGTCTCCTTGGTGGGACTGGGTTGTTTTTTGGTTTTTTGTTTTTTGTTTTTTTTTTAAATAAAAAGATCAGATGTTGCGCTTCCTTGAAAACACAACAATCTATGGGAGAGTTCATTAGTTTACAGCAAGTTGCAATGTTGTGGAGCCCGGCTGAAAGCAAATGTTATTGCAAAGAGTTATCACTAAGGGGAGAGGAAAATAATGTCCTGAGGAAATAAACTCGATGGAGCAAAACATGGAACAATATAAAGCTGTGGAGGACAGGCGGTAGAGTTGGATACTTTCTCAGAACAAAAGTCCCCAGTCACCTGTTTTTAATGCCAATGTTTGTTTCCTGCATATTCAGCGAATATGTGGGATACATCTGTTCAGGACTCCATCTCTGATGGGAGTAACAAGTATCACAATTGCAGCTGGCTGAACTTTTTTACTACTTGTACACAAAAATGTCTTTGTGACCATCATTAAATAGTGATAACAGCAGTAAACAACCAGTAAAAGGCAGCTTTTTTAAAAAAAAAAAAAAAGAAAACAATCTGTTTTAATTTCAAGTTCCACAGAATTATATTTCAAAAAGGACTTTCCTCTGCAAAGCCCCTCACTAAAATGCAGATCTGAGCAGCTTTAATGATGACCAGCCTATCTCAAGTCTGAGCAAAGCTGGAGATGTAAGGGGAGAGGAAATGCCAGCTTTCATAAATCTGACATAGCTGTACACTGCCAGCTTTCTTAGCCTTCAGTTAGTCTAACTTACACTGAGGGCTGGAACCATAGTATCAGGTTTGGAGAAGTGTAAAAGAGAATTCAAAATAATCCATCACTTGCCTTGCTTAGTCTCATGCCACTTGCAACACTGCAGAGGACTCTGGTTTTGCATTGTCAGTTTTTTTCTCTTGTGCTTTCCCCTTTTATTTACTCACTGGAGAACTGGTTGCAATTTTGTTCTTATTTACCCTCATGGATGCACAAGTTTCTCCTTCGGGCAGTGGGATGCTGCGGCTACTCCCAGCCCAGCTACCTGCACCAGGCTCACGTGGGGCCCTTGCAGCCTCTTGCTTTGTTTTGAGGGTGGTAATTTCTTCCTTGCTGTTTTGGCTGTCTTAAAACAACACCAAAGCAAAACATTGTGCTGCTTGAGAAGGATTGTCCCAACCAACCCTGCAGCCCTGTGTCCCAGGGCGGGCAGCACCCACCTCCATGTGCTGTGTAGCCTGGGAGGAGGAGAGGTCTGCTCCACTGCTCCGGCTCAGCCGTGGACCTGCAAAGCCCCTTTCTGCAAATGGATGTGTTCGTGTATGAAACAGAGAGTACTCTGCCTTTGTCCTCTTTCCTCCCTCATCCTCTCACCAGCTCAGGTTTCACCCCATCTTCCTGAATCGTGCGTGCGTTGGTGTTGGGGTGCAATCCCGACAGCTCCCCTGCCCGAGGAGCAGGCTGGCGTTTTGGAGGCAGTACGACCCCTGGTTTTAGCTCTGGTGACCTTAGAAATAAGAGGGTGACTTCTTGAACGAGCTGCCTGAGGAGCCTGGGATAGGTCAGAGATTTCTTAGGCAGATCAAAAGCCAGAGATGTTTTTCTGACAGCCCCAGAGCTCCCTGTCATGATTTATGAATTATATATGCTCTATATGTTTAGCCAAAGAGGCTCACTAGGGGAACAGGAACAGTTTGTGCAAGCAGGAAAGAACATGTGGCTTCAGAAAGCCACCATCTACCAAGAGATACCCCCTCGAATGCACTCTCTGCAGAGCCATCAAAGTGCCTCAAGGGACCATGGCAAATGAAGCCCAGGAGACTCACGGTTAAAGATGTCAGGATATTTTAGCGGGCCAGCATTTTAATGGGAGACCAAGTTATGGGGAAGCAGACCCAAATCCCAAGAGCTGAGACCTCTGGACTCAGGGCAGCAGACCTGCAACTTTCCCTCGTTTCACAAATCTTCTTTCTCCTTCTTTGGAGCTTCCGCAGATCCCGTGGAGTACAGCTCTCTCTTGGTAAGCGCTACGTGCCCTGGCAGATTCTGAGTTTCATGTCCTGTTCTGGAAGTTGGATGCCCACAGGCACTCTGCCGCACTCCTCGGGCTCTTCATGCCCTGAGAGCTGTCGTCACACCAGTGACACTTAACTCACGTTCTTGAGGTTGTCTTAGCAGCTCAGAGAGCTGTGGTGCTTTTCTCTCTCCTCTGTGAGAGGAGATTTTGCTCAGCCCCATGCTTGCGTGGCCTGACCTGAGCCTTATTCCTGACAGACAGAGCACGAGGGAGACTTTCCCGATTCTGATGCAAAACAGGGCAGGCAAGCTCCTAATTATTAACTTCAAGGCCAGAGTGTTTCCATGTGCACAATACGGTAATCCCTATATCACATCTGTAACTTCTAGGTTATAGTCTACTGAGCAGATAGTCTTGCAGTCATTGAAGGCTTTTGAGCAAAAAAAAATCCACCACATCCTGAGCCTGAGTAATTACCTGCTGGAACAACTTTACTGTGTTGTCCTCTAACACAAAAGCACCCCGTTTCAGCTTCCAGCCTGTAAATCTTGTTTTTCCTCTCTCCTGTAGAAGAGGAAGCCCTCTGCCAGAAAGCATCTCTCCGGGACCTGGTTATAGAGGATGAGTAGCTCACCTCCCAGCTCTCTCCTGGCCAAACGAAAGACACTGAATGCCTTCACACTGTAAGAAAGGTTCTCCAATCCTGAATGACCCTTGTATTTTTTTTTTTTTGTCCTGGGCTAGGTAAATCCAGAACTGTGCCTTGGAAGGATTCCCTGCTCCCCTGCGTGAGGGTTTCCGTAAGCAGTGGTGCAATTGCAGCTCCTGTCTGCACCTTCTGCTGAGAAAGCCACGTGAAAAGGCTGCCCTCCAGCAGCCGCTGCCACCGGGGAGAAGTTTAAGGGTAGATATTTTGAAGCCTTGTTAGGGCTGGCCAGGGAGACCTAGGGAAATCCAGTAGCTGAAATTTCAGCGGCCTGTCAGGCTACGGTCCTGTTTTCCACCGCTTATGGACGGAAGCGGTCGGACGTGCTGCCTGATAACCGCTCGACCATGCTGGTGATTAAAGGGATAGAGACAGGCGGTGTGGGGCACAAACTGGGGTCTCTGCTGCCCAGGTGTAAACTCTTAAGGAGAGCAGCAGAGTCCCTAAAGATGTTCAGCTGGCCTTGAGAGAGTTATTCTGGGACACCCGAGATGCAATTTGGGCCGTGTTCTCTACGGAAAGTCTTAAACCTCCACTCTAAGAGGAACAACTTTGCTGCTGTCACCAGGCTCGCTCCGTCACTCTTTAAAGAGACTCTGGATGAATGGCAGGATTTGTCGCTTGAAGAATAACTGAATGTGTCTTTTCTGTCATTTGGGAGCAGTTTCTGTTCCCTTCTCTCTCAATGTCAATGCAAAGTGGGCTCCTGGGCTACTTTCCCGGCCTCAGAATAGCTGTACGGTCGATCTTAACACGATACGCAAGGGATGTGGATGTAGCTCCAGAAAACATACATCATTGTTGAGCTGAATCAGAGAGAGCGAGCCTTGGTTTATTTTTTTTTTTTCTCTGTACGGAGGCAAATTTTGTCATCATATCACTCACGTAACCTTTCAGATGAACTTAGTAATCATGATATGTTTTGGTTTGGCTTCTTTCAGATTAAAACCTTGCCTTTCAGAAAAAGGAAACCATAAGTTAAATAACTCCAAAATTAGGTATTTCTGAAGGATAATTAGCGGTCGTCCTTTTTACCAAAAACAACCCAAGACTGTGCTTTAAATAATACCTTGTAGTAATTCCTTCAGTTCTGCTCCAAATGCAATTAATTTAGCAGGATGTTATCAGTATAGCATTTTAGGGTATTATCTACAATAGTGAATACTACATATTTCCACAACTTTTTGAAAAAATCAACCAGACCTTATGTCCTAAATCCCCCCATCCAGGTCTCCCTGCTTCAACAGTTGCACCAGGGGTTGTATTTGCCTACATCCAAATTACCTACTGATCGTATTCTTTCATTCCCTATTCCTGTAGACAGGGGGACCCCTGTAAAGTGAATGCAGATACAAACCCCTGCCCCCAGTTATTCTGTTCAGATGCAAAAATACTGGAATTATCATCCTCCTACTTCATCACTTTGAGCAAAAAGCCATTTTAGTTGCATTGAAAGTTCTATAGCAAAGGGAACGGGTCTGTGTTTGTAAGAGTTCACCGTAAAAAGTGTCATTGTCCATGCAAATATATAAATATATGCTATAGAGGGATATATGTGTGTATACACATACATAGGCACTGTATATACAGAAAGACACACACACATACTTAGGAGATGCGTATCTAACACTCACTTATACACAAATCTATTCCCTGTTATGAAACAATCATCAAGATATAAACAAGAGAAGTTAAACCACGGATGGGCACGTTTTCAAGTGCTGCTGGAGGGTTTTATCTACAGTATTGAAGAAGTGCTATCAAAACCTAAACAGGGCACTTATTACAAAGAAGTCTTTACGTAAGCGCTGGGAAGGTTTGCCGAATAACCAGATGTTGTTGCAAAGACACTTCTCCTCCCCCTCTCCCCACTTCTTTCCTTCCTTAATAGTTCGATTAATTCGGCACATAAACTGGGGCAGATAAAAGTTCTAAGCTGCAAACTTCACCGCATCTGGACACTGTCGAAGCCAGATCGTTAAGCGGTGCATTTCAGTTGCTTTTAGTCTCCCTCAATAAAATAAAAACTTCCAACAAGTAATGCTGACCCATATATATTTTTACACTGTAAACACTGACATCTGCGAGCTGCTCCAAGCGAGCACGCAGTGCTTTCCACCGAGGCGAACGCTCGCCCTTCGCCGTAAGAGAAATACACAGCTGATACGGTCATAGCAGAGTATTCCACTAAATTCTCAGCTATTTCCAATTCTCTGGCTAATTGCTGTCAGGGGAGAGCTCAAAGATTAGCTATTTTCCCAGAGGAAGGAAAAATAAACGACCTCTCAGAGTAGGTTGCTTAGCGTTGTCTAACCAGAAACATTTTTCTACTCACAGAAGGAGAGCAGCAGTAAGGAAAGCAGACCCGGTCTCCTCCAGTAACCCATTTTCTAGATCCAGCCAGCGACCAGAAACCCGGTTTCACGGCGTTGACCAATTCATCTTCCCTGGGTGCAGCCAGTCTCCTGCCTTTCTGCTGTCAAGCCCGCAGCCCCCAGTTCGCGAGGCTCCCGGCTAGGCTTGCCGGGAAGGCGGATCCAGCCGCTAAAGCCCAGCTGTGTGTGGGGTCCGCCCAGGAACTGCAGTTTATGAACAAACTAAGCCTGACTCTCCTCTTGAAATATATACAAATATGGGAGGGGGGAGCTGGGGGAAGAAGCCTGGCTCTGAGAAAAAGAGGTTTGATTTTTTTTTTTTTCCCCCCGATGACGACACAGAGCTGCTCCCGGCTCCGTACGGCCCAAGGATCTTTGAGCTGGACCTAATGTCTACTGCATGCATCTAATCAAAAAGGCATGGGTGATCCTGCGTGCCTCTTTCATCTGAATAAAACACGGAAGGTAACGCTTCAATATGCTGAGCTGCCATTAATTCGCTACTTGTCCCCTACCTTTTAGAAATTAATTCTACCTTTTAAGGAAGCTTCAATGGGCTATATTTTTAATAGGGATAATTGGAAGGTTTAGGGCAGCTTTTTCAGAAAGACCACACCAATATGAGCTTAGCCTAAAGTAGGCACTTTCAACCCATTAAAGCAGCAGGTTTAAAATATATATGTTTTCCTGAATTAGGGCCTAAAATAATAGCATAGAGCATTTAAATAGCTCCTTTCTCCCCAAGATCTCTAACTGCTTTGCAAAAACTTGTAAGAAATATTATCCCCACTTATAAAAGGGAAACTGTGAAATGTAGCAGAAATCTGACTTGCCTTGGTTGTTAACGCAATCAATCAGTGGCAAAAGGAGGAGTAACATCCTCAAACTCTTGCCCTGTGATCCACCTCAATCCTTCAGAATGTGTTAAAATAATGATTAATGTAATCAAGTGTGGCAGAGAATGAGATGTTGTTATTAAGTTTGCAGCCAAAATGCCTGCCCTACAGTGAGGCTAAGTTTTTGTAGTTATTGATAAATACCTCAGTCACTCTTTAACTCATACACAACATTCTAATTGGGTGTCTAATTTGGCTTTTTTTTTAACCCCTTTTACAATTCATCTTTGACTTCATTAATCAGTATGTGGTGGATATGTGGTGTATCTGTATATGCTTGTGTGTATGTATGATCGCTACTGGTGTTTTGCTCCCTTGGACTTTAAGATCCTTTCTTTGTGTGAATCTTTCTGATAAAACTGCACCCACTTGTTTTGTAAACTATATAAATTATTCTGTTAGGGAGTTAAATAATTGTATCTCTCTTCCCTTCTTATGAATTTAAAAAGGAAAAAGGGGAGGTGTTAGATGAGGTACAGACACAGCTGACAAACATGAAGCATCTCTCCTACACCGTGGCTACACCAGCACCTTTTGCAGAGTTGCTTGATCTGGTCCCGCTTGCTTCAGGGTGCCCAGATGCGAGCCAGCTTAGCCTGTCCTCCATGGAGAAATGGCTGGATGTCCCTGGGATAACAGAGTGGAAAGCTGTGTGGATGCCCTAAGGGAAGATACCACCTGGGGTGCCCAGAGGACGTCTCTCTGGAAGAACTGGATGTCTATCTGGAAGATAGAGGACGTCTCTCTGGAAGAACGAGTCTAGAATGAGTTGGCCTGAACACAGGAGCTGCCTCTTGCTCGCAGCCCTGGGGGACATTGGCTCGAGTCCTAGGCAAGATCCAACATTGCTCTCCCTCGTTTGGCTGTCTTTACATCAAACCGGGCATCTTTCTATGTGCTATGTAGTGTTAATCTAGAAGAGGTGGGTTGGCTTGAGTCACAACAGCTGCGGTGTGGCCTTTTAGGACTAAGGACAAGCAAATGTTTAGCACACTTTCAGAAAGACGTTATTTTCCAGTCAGCGTATTGAAACTGCTGGGTGCACAGCGGTGTCTTTGGATGACCTGCCAGCTCTCCTCTTTCTGATTCAGAGCATTTCAAAATGCCCGCAGATTGCTCAGACTCCCAACTGGATTTTCAGACGTGAGCCCTCCGGTGTGTTACAAGGCAGCTGGATGAGCCTTGTGTTAGGAGCGTCACAGATTATTCACGATCCATGGGAGCTCTCTTTAAAATCAGGAAGAATCCCCCGCTGCCTAGTGAAACTTGGAGAGAAATAATGTCCCCAGCAGGAGCCTGGAGGGGTTTTAAACAATGGTGGACATTGACAAAACATGTGTGATTTGTAAGTGTGAGGGAGACAAGGGATATTTTTTTTTTTAGCAGCAGAACTTGGGAAGGCAGTAGGAAGCCTGCACAATGTCCCTGCAGCCAGGTACCCTGAGCTGCAGGAGCTGTGTTTTCCAAAAGCCCAAGCAATCCCAAACAACTTTTGGGCCAAACTGAACCCTGTAAAATGCTTCATCCTGCCTGCAGAATAACAGGGAGAGATTTGGGGCCAGAGATCACTGAAGTGAAAGGAAAGGCAGTAGCTGTCTCATGCAATGGCATCTTTACGTGGCAGTTGAGTTTCTACAGGAAGCTCTGCAAGGGGAAGCTTTTGGGGACCGATGTTTGTCCCACTCTTCCTAAATAGCTGCACTTATTTCTAGATGGTGTTAGAACTGCTGTGTGGTAAAACATGGTCCCGTGGTGACATAGAAGAGGGTTTGCTTTTCTAAACTGGCTGCTGGGTTCTGCAGGCTGCTTTCTGCACAGAGGGAACCTGTCTGTTCATCCCTTGCTTGCATGTGAGATTGCACAGAGCTAGACGTGCCCTCCCATAACCTGCGTTTTCGGTCCACTGAGCTGAGGCTCTTGTAAGCAAACCTTATCTGCAAAATAGGAAGAACGTGAGGCTGGGAGCCTGTTTCTGTCCTAACGCTATGGTGTGAGTCACCCTGGGTTGAGCAGGGAGCCATGCAGCATGTTCCCACTGGCCTGGGTCTTTCTCTGACCAAAAGCTCTGTTCTGGAGCCCCTGCTCATTTTTCAGACCTTATCCAAGGTAAAAATGCAAACTAAAAATCTACCAAAGTTACTTGGGGAAAAGTGAGTAAGAACTCTGCCATTTAGCCTGAAGTGTCCAAACTCACATTACAGAGCTTTGCTTCCACGAGAGAACACAGTGACCTTTGGAATAAAACATTGGGAAGGAAGAAGAGATAAATGGTTATTTTTATTGTTGGCTTCTTTATGCCTTTTGGTGTAAATTCCCCTGCTCCTCTATTAGCGGTCTGGACAACCTCATAACTCAAGACACACTGAAGGCTGAGGAACGTAAGGTCTCTGCAGGGTGATCTCTAAGCTGCATTGTGGGAGCAGTTTTCCCAGAGTTCTCATTTAGGAGCTGGAAGATATTTGCTAGAGAAGTAAAATAAAACTTTGGCCACCTGAAACAATACACCGTATATTTAAAAGAAGATTTCAAACAGCCTGGGTTTCCACTGCGAGAGGCAAGGCTCTGCAATCAATCAATAGATTCAAAGCTCCCAACGTAGGTACTGAACACCCTTGTGCAGGGTAACATCACAATGGACATGTGCCAGACCCAGGTGAGTCAAACATCATATTTTTCCTGGGGACAAAGACCCCCTTCACGTGACAGAGGACATGAAGGGAGAGAAGGGCAATAGGGGAACCAGGTAGCCACGTCCCAGACAGTGCTAACGCTCCTCAGCTTCCCTGGATCTCCTCCATGCCCACAAGACCCCAGAGAACATAGCAGGGGCATTGGATTTAAAACGACCATAACAAAAGGTGTGGGGTTCACTTCTGCATCAGAAGATGTTCCCTTGGCCCTCTGGATTGCTTGCATGTTACATGACTGGACTAGTATCTGTTGCACTTGCTTTGTTCCTTTTAATCTGTTGATACCAGTCATGATGCTTGGCTTCTGATAAGGCCCATGAGTTTTTCTGTTGTGAAGAGAATTTGTCTTGTCAAAGTTTTAAAAGACAGGTCTAAGGAAAATGGCTACCTGATAGGATCACTGACTTTGTTTCTATTAGTGAGCACAAATCCATACTCTTAATTTATGTGCGCATATTGAGTGGTTGCATTGAACTACTCCCAAGTTGTCCTGGCAGTTAATTAAACCCCAGGAATTTCAGTGTCATCACTTCTGTGTCTTCTAAGCACAGCCTTGGTTTCACTGTGCCATCTGCAACAGTTCCCTGAGAAGGACGTGCACCCTGCACTGAGGATCTCATCCAGCCAGCGTCTCCATCCTGCATTCACAAGGATAATGACTCCGGTTCTGGGAGGGTCGAATAAATTCAAACACCATTACCTGGTGGGCACCGAGGGTGCCCATCACTCTCTGGGAAAAGTTCTCATTACCTTCCTGCTGTCACAGTTTCACAGTGTTTTGGTGTTTGTTTGAGCTCGTGTATGTGGTCCTATGATTTGTGGTCCCTGCTGCTGTTATCATGACTTGACCTTTGGCATTTTCCATTCTTTTGCTGCAGCTTGTCCCAGCGATGGTGTGGTAACCTTTGATGGTCAGATAGCACGAGGAGTGCAGCCAAAGCCAGCAATGCATCCAGAGGCACGCAGCCAGACCTTCTTCAGGCAGAGGTGGCCTTGTCTGTGCTGCCACGACCACTTCTTCTTAGCCCTGCCAACCTCCCCATGTTCCTGCATCTCAGCTAGTGCTCGTTTTGGTAACCACACAGGATAAATGCATTTTCTAAGTGATGCCTGACTTTTATTGGAGTCTTTCCATAGTCCAGAAACATTGGCCTAACTTCATGTCCCTCAAACTGCGTGCAACAGGCTCCTTGACCAAAGCTGCATCAAGATTAAGTAATGGCCTAATTTGCCCATCTCTACCATTTACAATGTTATTGAGCTCTTTGTTTTTTTTTCTATTCAGTTCTGTCCTGAATCTTCTTGCTTTCTCCCTATGATGTTTTGACTTTTTCTCACTGCTCTCCTTTTGCTGCTTTTTAAGCCACTTTCAGTAAACTTTCATTCATAGTCTTGACGTGCTTGTACAGATTCTTTCAAAACTGTGCATTAGTTTTGGCTTTCTAGTTTATATGCTGAAATGGATGGAAACCACTGCTACCAGTTTCAGTCAGAGTGGGACTGGGTGCTTTCTTTTCCCCTTCAAAGACACACAGATTGCTTTTCAGCTCTCCACTTACCTTTCCGTGAGTTTTTCTTTCCCTGAATAATGAACAAAAAGTTGATTTTCTACTGTTTAATGGCCACTTCACACAGCCATTTAGATGACAGAAATAAGTCTATGAGAAGCCCAGACTTATGTGAGGAGAGGATTTCCCGTTCACTCTTTTTGAACTCATCCATGCTGAAGCAGCTACTCACGCATTTTACTGACAGTTCCTTGACATTCATTCCTCCACTGTGTTTTCTTAGGGAACATCAGCAAGGGCTGTTTTCTACTCCATCCATCATACCAATGACATCAGACGCAGACAGACGCCAGGCTCGTCAGTAAGGATCAGCCTTTCAAGACCAAAAGCACAAGCTGGCATCGCTTTGGCTACCGGACACCTCCGGTTAGCAAGCACCTCGAGTCTGAAGGAATTAGCCTGTAGAGGGAGGGATGAGCAGTTTGACAGCCTGACTCATGATCTCTTTATTATTACTACTGGTAGTGAAATTATGATAGGATCCAGGAGTCTGAACCATGGATCAGGAATGTGCTTTTGAAGGGAAACTCCTGGCCATCTCGCTTTGGCTTGTGCTGCAAGGCAGTCTTAGGGCAGGCACGCACTGGACTTCTTTTCAGCAGCAGTGAAACTGGAAGGTGCGAAGGGTAGTCAATCCCCAGAAGCGGGCTAGAGACATCCTAAAATATATCCCCCAAAATATGTGTGGTGTGGGTGGTGGGTCCTCAGCTGTGTTGCTCCATGAATCTGCTTGTACTGTAGCTCTCTGCCTGTGAGCACCGGCACAGCCGGACACTGCACGGGCACGTAGATATGTGCCCCTTGTCAGCAGGGGTATCGGCCCCTTAACTCTGTCTTCATGAGGTTATGGAAAGGCTATGGGTGTTGGGGACAGATGCAAAGCACACATACTTGTTTACATGTTTTCATTTAAGTTCTCAGTAGCAAAGTGATGGTTGTTGTTGGTACTTGTATTATCATTTAATTCTAACTACTTCTTGGAACTTGGAGGATGAAGAACTCTAAATGAAGTTACTAAAAATTAGCGTTGTGACAAAGCAGAAGTTATCCAAATTGTATCCCATGAGTATGGCATGTATTTTTTTGTTAAGGTGTGTTATATGCTAGAACAGAAGAGACTGTCAAAAAAACCAAGCAGGAAACGTAACACACATAACCTTACAAAAAGCACCAGAGAGCTAGTTATAAGTTATATACTTTCCTTAGCTTTCTTCAGTAAAAAAACCCAACAGTTTATCCAGAGTAAGAGTAGAATTAGAAAGAAAGGACTTACAGCCTAGAAAAAGATGGGGTCTCTGTTTGCCAGAGCCTGTGCAGGGAGTCAGGAACACCTGAGAGGAGGGCAGTGGGGAAGTCTGCTTCTACCCATGCAGTGCCATGGCTTAGAGAAGGCACTCTAAAACTTCCAAAAGAGAGCATCTGTGTTTGGTGATCTTGGGGTATTGCTTTCTTTCCTGTAAGGTGTGTAACTCTCTGGTAAGGAAGTCAATAGAACTTTGATGGGAAAAGGTTGTTTTTGAGAAAGTCTACCTCTCTGATGACAGCTTCAGAGTTGGAAGGGACTTGTAGTTAGAAGGTTGAGTTGAGCTTGCCTTCTTGCGGTTGGAGAACAAGGCACGTGCTACCTCGTGAAGATGCTAAAGAGCAGGAGGGTGTCCTGGTTAGAGTAACCTGCAGGAAATCAGATTTGTACCCTGAGAAGAGGGGGCTCAAAGAGAGCCTGACTGCACTAGTCATTGCACTAGCTAGGGGGGAAACACTAAAGCTTATTTTGAGTAGTAGTGCAAGTCCTGGAAGTACTCCTGAAAGCAGTACTGTGCTTTCAGGACCATTTTTCTGTGAGAAGATACTGTTAGCCCACTTTGCAGGCTGAGGTGGGGAAATGTAGCTCAGGAGGAGCACTTTGTTGGAGTCTGTTGTGCTTACTGAAGACGTCTCCATCACACGCTAGTGTGTCAGGACATCTCACACTCTCCTTTACAGCTCCCCAGGCTGTTGGCAATCTTGATTTGGGCACTTCTATCATTATCCTCCTCCTACATAGGTAGTGTTTTAATTCTTCTCCACGTGTTTTAATACAGTAATATTAAGAAAATTCAAAGCTGAAAACAGTTTTTGAAATGACAGAATGTTAGACCTGCAAAATATTACTGTACTTTATAGATAATGTTTCCATAATAAAAATATTTAATACAAAGTATGGTATCCTGCATGAGCTTCACATATATATTTCCATTATATAGCTGATATGGATCGGAAAAATTTCAGCATGCACATCCTGCAAATGCAAGTGTAATTGATACAAGGTATGTATCTTAATGTACATCTTGAGTAAACATAAGAAAACCATACTCTAATGGAAAACAGACTTTGTCTTATAATGTGCAATCATGCTTTTACATCTAAACTGGACTTTGGGTTTAGAAAACAAATCCTAAATCAGTCTTGTTCAGAGGACAAATCACAGTTCACATACTTGTAAAAAACTTTTGTTCTAGGAAAGCCTTTTGTGGAAAAGCTTGGGAAACTCCATCCAGCTACAGTGGTGGAGGGGTGGGAAAGGAGGGACTGAGGTATCAGTTCAAACAATCTGAGGAAAAAGTTGAATAAACATTGAAGACAACAGAATAGAAACCAGACGCCAAATACTAATTCATGGAGTCTTTAAAGGGGATTTTGAGATTTATTTTAATTGTTGTTGAAAGAAAAAGATTAATTTTTGGATGAAAAATGTATGCAAATTCAGCTCTGGTCAACACTAAAAAAAAGCATTTCCTACTCAAAGCAGAAAAAAGCAGAGCAAAGAAACGTGTAATATCAATTCTTTAATCCCCTGAGGTGTCCTTTAACCTGAGTTTGAAAAGGGTAGGAAAAGAAAAAAAAGCTACATGAGAATAATAAAAAATGTAGTGCCTGAATCAAAGGACATGAATCTGGTGCAAAACCAGGAAATCTCAAGGGAGTGATGCGATACATAAATCAGAGAATGATGGGGCTCCTGAGTGTCCAAAATGATGTTTGGAGTATGAGGAATAAATGGGAAGAACCTCTCTGTCCAGTTCACTGGCCCCACAACGACTGTGTGGGCACCACAGGGTCATGAGGGAATAAACCCAAAGGCTGTAATAATGAAGTTTTATTTTTATATACATATATAGTGCAATAACTGATGTTCAGTAGGAGCTGCGGGGCAGACTTGCCGAACATCTCTCCAAAAGGCAGAATAGGAATCACAGGAATCCACAGTAAGGTTTGTTCCTGCTCAATGAGAAGAGATGAGGCAGCTGGGGCTTTTATTAAATAAATGACAGATGCTTCCCCAGAGCTGAACTCGGAAGATTTTAACCACTCAGGTACCTCTCGGGAAAGCGTGTGGTGGGACAGGACACACCTCGGTGTTAGCCAGCAGAGATGGTGGGCAGGAGAATGCACTTCTGGATGTCCTACCACTATTAGGAGGGAGCTGATGGAAGAGTCAGGGCAGACGCAAGGGTAAGTAAAAGCAAACACAGCACGACCAAGTCCTTTGCTGCTTGTAAAGGAGTAAGAGTGAGGAAATAATGGGCTGGTGGGCTTTAAAAAAATAACCCGAGCCACCTAATGTTAACAAACATCCTGTGGGAAAGTTACTAGCTGCTGGAAGAGACTCTATAAAGCCAAATGACAAGTTCTCCTGCTACGGACGAAGGATAAGACACAGCACGGGTGCGTCAGAAACTTGTCAGTGACCTGAGGACTGAGAGAGGAACAACAACAAAAATAAATCTTAGAAATAAACATTTACAACGGTACAAGTGCCCCAGGGACGGCGGAAGGGCTGTCCCTCTCTGGGACAGGAGGCTCACGCTGCCCGCCTTTGGCCGAGCGCAGCGTTCTACCAACGAGGGGTGTCTCTGCTCCCCTGTTCACAAAGAGGTGCCCACCGCCCGGTACCCCGATTTTGGGCAGAAAGCTGGGCAGGACGCCAGGAGCCCAGAAAGGGCTTAGATCGAGTCAATCGACGAGCGCCGGCCGGGGGAGGCCGAGGGCCAGCGACGCTCGCTTTGGCCTCAGCCCGCCCGGCCGGCCCGGCCTCCCCTCGGCGGGCCGCCTCCCCCCGCACCCCGCCGC
>WHYT01017462.1:243163-271071 GCA_009806455.1 Tetrax tetrax | reverse complement strand
TTTTTTTTTTTTTTTTCTTCCCAAAAGCAGGTTTTCTGTTTTCCTTTGCAAATGTAATACAGATCATAGGTATAAAAGGAAGCCCTGCCAAAGCCTTTATCCTATAGAGACCAGTTTTATTTGAACAAGTGTGGTTTGAGAGAAGGGGAGCAGGGTTGGTAGCCTTTGCCTTGTGTGGCTAATGTTACATGAATCTTTATTTTTCTCCTCTAAAAAGATGGAAGACTGCTTGGCAAAAAAAATGGAAATTACTGTTTCGGAAGCTGAAAAACGGACTGGGAAGAATGCCATGAACATTCAAGAAACATACACTGCTTACCTCATTGAGACAAGGTGGGTGACAAGAGCTTGCTGTCAGAATATGTGGATTTGCCGTTTTAAACAGATTCTCCTTCCTCCCACCCCTGAAGATATTCAGGTATGGTTGATGAGAGGACTTAACTGGTCTGTGATGTGTTATGCGATTATCAGCCTACTCTGGAGGATCTCTTCCTGTGAAAACTTGGCGTCTGAGCTCCAGTTCAGTACTAATGCTCTTGTTGTGTGCCTGTGTACTGTAATTCTTCATTTGGAGCTAGGTGGAAAAAAGTGTGCTTGAAAGATGTTGCTTTAATATGGTGTTAATGCCTACTTGGTTATTTGTTAGGCATGGGTTGGCTAAATGTATATACATATGTATGAGGTTGTAAGTGCAGCTTGTGTGACAGAGGCTGTGCATTGTGGTCTGAAGTAACAGGCTTGTTTGAGATCACAAGAAAATAAAAAGTCTCATGACTTGTGTCATGTCGTCAAAATTTACTGCTCCGCTAATATTTGAAGTGTTTTGCTTAATCTGATCACCGCATACTCCTTGTAGATGCTCTAAGGGTTAGAGTTAATTAACTATTTCCTTCCTTCGTACTAGCTTTAACTTTCACTGGAGAACTTATTGCTTTCAATCTTTTTGTGTTAACAAGACTAATAAAGCCAGTATGGTAAACATGCTTGGTACCTCAAAGACAACTTGAAATTTTAAGTATTGAGTAGTGAGCAAAACTTTTAAAATCTCTTCTAACTTATCCTTACTTCCCAAGCACTCACAGATGACTCCTATTAAGTAGGATCATGTTACTCAGCTGAAGCAAGAATTTCAAAATTAGACTTTATTAGGAGTTTTGTCTCTCTCTTCTTTATATGAACAGTTTTAACCTTTGGGCCTTGCCTCGGGAATGATCTGCTGTATAGATAAAACCTTCTGAAACAAAGCAGTTGCATTTTGTGAAGATTGTAGTACTATCAGATAAGTCTTCTAGTTACTAGTGAAAGGGCTTCTTAGCTTGTTTAACTAATGAAGGGACACACCAGTCACACTGCCTGCAGAATACCGATACATTTACTATATTTTTGCTAAACTTTAAGAATAAAATCCAAATCAGACATACATTATGTTTTTCAAATATTGTAGCTCTTTGCCGTTGCTCAGATGTTTTAAGGAAAAAACAAAACAAAACAACTTCTGTGTGTTGGTATTAAAGATCACATCTTCTCACATAAGCAATGTGACTTTTTTCTCTCTTAATGGTATTTCTGAAGGAAAAGAGAAGAAAATCAGAATCATTGGTGTCTAAGTGTGATATGAAGCGTACTCTGGGGGCATCTTTATGCAGCCCCAGAACATGCTGACTGCATCTCCTCTCCCAGTCGTCCTTACATTACTTCAGACTCACTCCTGCTGGTCTTTCCCAGTGGTTCTTTCATAGTGGCAAAACTGTGTTTTACTGCTGAGATTGCTTTCTTTCATTATTTTATTCTGTGGTCAGCAAATACCAAGACCAATTACATGTTTGTCACAGAGCTATTGAAAATGTGGGTTTGTCACATCTCTTATAAAATAGGTTCTCTATTTCTTTTGCTGAGAAGGCAAAATTTCTTGCATAAATATAATTGCTGGCTATTAAATGTGCTTCCTGCTGAGCTTGTAGCTGTAGGTGGGCTTCACAGTAATTTGTCTGTCGGTAATAAGATATTTTGTAGCTGAAGAATAAAACTCAGATTATAGTAATAGAAAAGGAAGACCACTTAATAATAGTTGTATTACATTTATGTGAACCGGGGTTCTGCTGTTACTGCTATCTAGGATTTGATTTCAATTTGAACTGAGAAATTGCTTGCATCTGGGTGAATAAGAGACACCAGATACATGCAATTACAACCACTGGATATTTATTACAGAACAGGAGCTGAGAATCTAAACTTTTAATGTGTTATTTTCACTAGGGCTGATGAAACTATTTTCAAAATGCAAGTAGGTAGGTGTTGCTTCCTTTTTCTTTTCAAAATGAAAAGATTTATAACTTTTCTCATGTTTTCATGTAGCTTTTCTTGTTTTTTCTTTTTTAAGTTATGTTATACCTCGAAGTAGATCTGTTTCTTTGAGACAAAGCAAACTCCACTGCTGTAAACAGCAGATCCTCAGCAAATTCCAAGGGTCATACTTCCTTTATTCTTGGTTTACAGCTTTTTACATTAGCTAATTAGATTTTTATGGTGAGCTATTTCTGTTCAACTAGTCTTGAAGTCACCTTGTTTCACAGCTTCTGTTAAACTATACAGTTATTTTAAAATAACTTATTTTTTGTATTTTCCCTGTGAGAACAGAGGAACACTTCCACCTCTGTGGGAAATGGCATTAAGGCAAGTATGAATTTTTATAGTTAAGATGTGTAGGTAAATATTCCTTCTTGAGATGCAGATGCTCAGCATATCACTTGCTTTCTGTAAGGGAAATTGCGAATATCCAAGGCCTCATCGAAATTCAGAGTTTCTTGCTTGTTAGAAATTTAGGCAGCTGTGTCCTATACCAGAGTCTGTGTGAAACTACAAGAACTGAGATAGAGGTCTCTTCCAACTGTGATGATTCTATGATTTTTACACTAAGATCATAAAATCCAACAGTCAACCCAACACCACCATGCCTACTAAACCATGTAGTACCGTGAAGTACCCTGTCGACATATTTTTTTGAACACCTCCAGGGATGGTGACTCCTCCACTTCCCTGGTCAGCCTGTTCCAGTGCTTGATCCCTCTTTCAGTAAAGGTGTTTTTCCTAATATCAGATCTAAACCTCCCCTGGTGCAACTTGAGGCCATTTTCTCACAGAATAGTTTGGGTTGGAGGGGACCTTTAAAGGCCACCCAGTCCAACCCCCCTGCAAGGAGCAGGGACATCTCCAACCAGATCAGGTTGCTCAGTGCCCCGTCCAGCCTGGCCTGGAATATTTCCAGGGATGGGGCACTCACCACCTCTCTGGGCAATGTGTGCCAGTGTTCTACCACCCTCATAGTCAAGTATTTTTTCCTAATGTCTAATCTGAATCTGCCTCCCTCTATTTGAAAACCATTAGCCCATGTCCTATTGCAACAGGCCCTGCTGAAGAGTTTGTCCCTGTCTTTCCTGTAGGTCTCCTTTAGGTACTGGAAGGTAGGTAGAAGTAGGTACCTGGGAGAAGAGACCAACACCCACCTCACTACAATCTCCTTTCAGGTAGTTGTAGAGAGCGATGAGGTCTCCCCTCAGCCTCCTCTTCTCCAGGCTAAATAACCCCAGTTCCCTCAGCTGCTCCTCGTAAGACTTGTGCTCCAGACCCCTCACCAGCTTTGCTGCCCTTCTCTGGACGTGCTCCAGCAGCTCAACAGCCTTCTTGTATTGTGGGGCAAACTCCAGACTCCTGGTCTTGTACTCTTTTTGTTTTTCATGACAGAGCTGAAAGTTAGTCAGAATGCAGAGCATCTCCAAGAGCTCTGTTTGGACTTTTAATTATAGTACATACAAGGATGACTTGTTTGCTTTGAAGGAGAAGAGGAAAAAATTCTCCTGTAGTAATAGGACACTTCCATTGAGTTAACTTTGCTTCCATCCCTACTGACTTTCAGATCTCTAGCGTGGTCCTCCTGGTCACGCAATATGATGACTAAATGGTGGGAGTGGTGTGGTTTTTTTGTTGTTGTGGTTTTGTTTTGGTTTTTTTTTTTTAATATGGCTTTAGGAAAAAGTAACACAACTTCGTGCAGCCTGGTAGCTGACTACTTAATAGCAGGATGCCTGGTTTCCAGTCCTACTAGTCTTTACTTCCTTTTGAAGTAATTTGACAGGGTGGCTCACTGTACTTGCTTGTTACTCCCCCAGTATGGCTGGGGAGGTTACTAATCTTATTTCTGTGTTCAGTATTTGGAAAGTTTTCTGCTAGTTTAATTGTGACGTGAGTGATACCTGCTTCTCCCTTAAGACCTTGAGTGACCAATCCAAAGTGTAAGGATTTCTAAAGAAAGTTTTTGTGAGAGAAATGAACTTGGAAATCACTAGCCAGCCAGGTCACAGTTCAGCGGTAGCAATGCTGCATCATGGGATTTCAGGAGTTTTTCCTTTTGTTATGTTTTGTTTGAGTTCCTGTCCCAAAGTCTCCTGTTCCATGTTGGGCTGGGTGAAGAGCTCAGGCATGCGTTTCCTGGGTTGAGGCACAGAATTGATGCCCGCAGAGGTATGCTGTCTTCTGATAAAACAACAAAATGCAGATTTTGGTCATTGAGTCTCAGGAAGACTTGTCTGCTCCCTCCAAAGGAGGTATTAAGAAAAAATGAAGAAAGTCTGAATTCAGCATGAGCTTTAAACAAGGGAGAGTCAGGAGATGAAAGAAGATGGAGGAGTGGAGAACTTATTTTACTGATGGTGCGTATTTAATGGATACTGTGAATCATTAACCTGCCTAGGGGATGTATATTTTAGTTAAATACAGCAAAGTGGGTGACAGTATCAAAAAGAAAAAAAAAAATCACCTGGCAGTGAAAAACCTTCTGTCAAGAGAAGTGTCTGTTTGTCATACAGCTTGCCAGGTAACTTCTGGGGTCTTACAAAGTGCATAATTGATCTACGACGATTGTTCTTCGGTCTGTTGAGAGGTCTGAATGCAGAGATCATTTCTAAATAGCTAATGGAAAAAGTTGCCCAGCCCTCCAAAATGGACACACAGAGAGAGTGAACAGCCCTCTGAAATGGTAGTGCCCTACAGAGAGAGAGCGAACCTTGTCCGCTGTAGGGGAGTGGAAGTGTCACTTCTCACACACTGGAAGGTCAAAGGCTGAAAGCAAAGTCACTGCTTCTGCAGTTGAAGAGGTGATTGCTTTTACAAGGAAATAAACCAATGTATTTCCTTCTTGTCTGATTTAATATTTTGCAGCCATTCCTTTTTTTTTTATTGCATTCAGAATTGTTTAATGGCTCGTTTAAGATAATTAGTTTTAAATGGGAAATGGGAAGAGGTTAATTAGATGGACTACAGTTTTCGCATTGGCACTTTAAGGCAAATGAACATGACTTTTGGAGTAATAGAATCTTCTAATCGCTTATGATAACATCAGTTATGAACGTAAAAGCTGAAGGTTTCAATTTTGTCTTTTAATTTTTTTTCAGGCAGGTTAGTTCATTCAATGAATAACGTGCATTGTTAAAACTGTACTTAGAGGGGAAACATATGGTTTTCCTGCCTGAAGACTGTACAAGTATTATATTGTGTTTTTAAAACCAAAACAAATTGAGAAGTTTGACTGAATGTCAACAAGTGATTTTAATCTTAATTGAAACTGGTCTGCAGTACTTGCATTTAATGGTGGGGTTCATAATGTGGTCTAAAAAATTAGATGGTAATGAAGGTATTAAGTGTAATGAGTACCTTTGTGGATTTCTACTTCCTTTCTGGAACAGGGTTCCTGGGGAGAAATGCTGTTGTAATTGGTGATATTTTATGGTCTCATATGTAACCAGGTGGAGATATTTTTGGTGTGATTAGAGGAAAAAAAAAAAAATTTCTCTCATCTTTCTTGCCTGTCCCAAATCCATCCTTGCAGTTTCAAACTGTTATTACCTTGTTTAAAAGGCAATGGTGTGGACACAGGCTCACAGTTGAGGGCTGTACAATACCTTCTCACCACAGCTTTGCAGAGAACTTTGCTGCTCCCCTCCTTTATCCAACTCCGTGGCATTGTGTGCTCTAGAGAGCAAAATCTGGCTGCTTTTGCTTTATCAGAGCCTAGGTATAAGGGGGAATCTCAAACAAGTATTGATATTTTCAAAATGTGTCTTCAATTCACACGAGTGGGTTAATTTAAAAAGCATAGCTGCTTTGTTGGGTGCTACACAGCCGCCCTCCTGAAATGTTGTCTTCACCTTCTGGTCACTGAACTGAAGTATCACAGCCTGTTGAAAAAACAGCTAGAGCAGGTGCTGCTAGTGGCAGCAGGGATGTCCATCCTGCAGAGAAAGGGTGGTGTGATGGCAGACTCCTGGCTGAGGCATAAACGTTAGGGTGCAGCTTTTCACAACGGGATGGGGGGTGAAGAACATCCAGACATATTCCTGGACAAGTGTCTAGTTACCTGTTTTCCTGTCACATCTGCTCCCTTTACCTGTTTCCCTCTTAACTGCTTTTCACCCCCCAAAAAAAAGAACTGTGTTATATAAAAATAACAGCTACAACCAAAAAAAAGGCAGCATTCACACTTCTGGGACAGTGAGAATAATTGCAGAATGTTAGAATAAAGGAAGTAAGTATGATTTGAGAAGAGAAATAACGTCAGGCTGCTTGACACGGACTACGTTGAGGAGGTTGTAGCAGATGCCATCTATTTGAAAAAGAGCAAACGACGCAGGCAGGTTTGACCGTCGAGGTTCCTCAGTAGTAATTTAATCTTTTTCCTCAGGGTATAACGTGAGGCTTGTGTATCCCTCATTAGGGTTGTAAAGCTTGATTAACTTAGACTTGGGGAAGCGTAGCCTGCTGTCCACAGGTCTGCTTTGTCAGAATAAATTGTCAGTAGGCTTTAGATCTGGTACACTTCCCTAGTGTGGGCAGGGAAGATGTGGTGAGTGGTGCGATCTGGTCTGGTGGTCTGCTTCCTTCCTCCTTGAGATCTCGAAGCCCCTTGTGGACTTCACGTAACAGGGTGCCTGCATCTCTCTTGTGGTTTGTTCTGATGTAGGACTGGGCTTCTCTGTAAAGCTGTGGTCCTTCCTTGCTGAAGTGCTGCACTTCTAGATGACCTTTTAAAAATTTTGGTTCCTACTTAATTTTCTGTCTGATATTTGTGTGTGTGGACTGAGATGTTGCTACTCTGATTATTGGATTTTTTTGAGTTTTTAAAATAACTGATATGTTCTTGCTAATTCTGACAAATACCAAGCTGATATAGCAGGCATGCTAAGAAATTTTTGGCACGGTTAAGGCTCCACGTGGTCTTTGCTGCTTCTAGTCAACTCTGCAAAACAGTCATGAAGCGTTAAAAGCATAATTTACACTGGAACATGCTCTTGTCGGAAGGCTGTGATCTCTTATGACAGCTTACTAATGGTGTGTTGACCTGAACCCTTACAAATGATAAATGGACTGCTACACTATTAAAATATGTGAGGATCCTATTGGTGTATTTGCCTTCCTTCAGTATTTGTAGGATAAGAACATGAAATATAAGTGCATTCTCTTCTAATCTGTTATCCGTCCGACGGAAGTAGAGCATGTGCAGTTCTTCAAACAGAATTGAATCTATGAAGTCACTTAAAAATTTCTGAAGACGTTCTTGATTTTATTTCTTTTTCTCCTGTTAGTTTGTAGCAGAGCACTATTCTTTAGTTCTTTTCTTACACTTGTGGTGTTAAAACTATTGAAACTTATCCAATGATAATATGACTCTCTTGACTGCAGGAATTGGGAGTTCTAAAAAAAAAAACAAAAAACAAACAAACAAAAAACAACAACAAAAAAGACCCCAAAAACCAATAAAAACCAAATTAACTTTTAAACAATAAAACTGACTTAGCAAAAATGAGCGTGTGGAGGAATGGCAAGCCAGAGCAGGATGAGTTAAGGCAACTCAACTATGGAAGTCAAGCTGCTTAACTTTGTACTAATAATGTCTGTTACTGTGATTGTATTTAATATGAGAGTGCTGGGTTGAGACCACTTACAAATGCATACTACCACAACTTGGGATACTTCTTTTTCTACCATCTTGTGAAGTTGTATTTCTACAGAACTGCACTTGAAAATGGATGGGGAGTGTCTGGGCCAGAAACTTCCTGGAAAGATAAACTCCTTTTCATTTTTCTCTGTGCTGACCTCCTTGATGTTACGGGTTATTCAGAAAGTGAGAAATAAAAGCTCGGTCTTGCACTGCATTGGGAATCGATTGTGTTAGAGGCAGAAGACAACACTTAAATACATACTGTGTTGAAATGGAACAGCTAAACGAACTTTTCTAAGTACTTCCTATTCAGGAGGTGGAAAACTTACTGTCTGAAGTTGCACATGGCAGTGTAAGCCCATAGAATAAATAAAGTGGAGAAGAAAAATAATTGTGGCTAGCAGTACTTTTCCTTAGGGGCTCATATTGACAAGAAAAAATAAGAATGATATGTAAAAAATGAAGTGAACTCCTCTTCTTGCAGTTTACCTTTGGTGGTAACTTCTCAAGCCTCTGTAACTCTACTGTGTGTCTGAAACGTGTTAGGCTGCCGTAAACTGTCAGTAGCATGTGCACACCTAGCCTGCCTCCAGTTACGAGGTGATGCAGTCAGTCTTGAACTTCAGTTAAATTTTAACAAATGATGAGTAATGAAACTCTCCTGTTACAGAAAAATCAAAACTGTAAAGAAGAGCTAGTTAAACACAACTCCTGTGCCAATCTCTGGGTTGTATTTGCTCTGGCCAGGAAATGGTTACGCATGGGAGTGACAGAATTTTGATAGCAATGGACCAAGTGCATCCTGCAGGTTTTCTTGTCTCACAGAAGATCCATTATATTACGGAGAATTCCCTGTTCCAGATCTGAGATCTGGATCTGTAATCTCTGTGTTTAGAGTAGGGGTGGCCACAGTCTGTGTCACTCTGCAATGTGTTTCCCGAGCTCTGGGTGAGTCTCAGCTGTCGTCCTGCTGGTGGAGCAGCATCTGTATCTGCAGCACAGATGGATCCTCCTGGCATGTGGCTGAGTTCTTGGGGCAGTTGTGGCCTCTGTTTTTCTTGTCTCTGTATTCATGTTTGCTTGTGCAGTACGTTCTCAGACAAGGTCCACATAATTCCATGACGTATTGGTGGTGACAGTCTTGCTTAAGGGTTGATAATAACACATTCAGAAATAATGTTCTTGAAACCTGTGGTGTAAATTAGTGCAATCGATTGATAGCTGTTGAAGCTGGAGATTAAAAGGGTCCTTGATTCTGAAGTACTTTCATGAAAGTGTCTTAAAAGGCCAGGTTGTTTACCAAACCCTGCTGGGAGTTTCTCCTCTAGGAAAATGAGGGTTGTGCCTTCAGCTTTCCATGGAACAACTAATCTTCTGGGGCATAGTAGGTGAATTCTTTGTCTGCTTAAATTTACCTCCGATTCAGTAGTAGTACAATCACTAGATACCTACTTTTAGCTGAACTGTTCTTGAAATGTTTAAATTGTGCAATGTCCATGTGGGGAGGAATGCTGCACAGCCTGTCAGCCCAGCGTTAAGCTGAGTTTACCTTCTTCAAAACTGTGTGGCTGCAGTTGCAACTTTGTTGAATCGACAATACTCTAATAGGGAAGAATTCCATGGGATGTTGGCAGCCCGGTTTAGTGGCTGTTGGCGGAGCGTGCTCACCTTTTTTTGATCTGCAGCAGTTTGTGTTGAATGTTTATGAATACATCCTATTTTCTTCCTTCTTGTGTTTTTTTTTTTTTTTTTTTTTTTTTTTTTTTTTTTTTTTTTTTTTAAACAAGAGGATATAGCAAGACTGTTCCTCTCTAACGAGAGTTTAGAAATGGGTGACAAAGACTTCTTGTATTTTGTTTAAGTGTGTTGAGTAATTGGGGCCACTCTGGAGTGGGATTGTTTGTTTTTCAGTAAGGTCGTTAGAAATCCAACCTTGTAGGTTAAGAATAGCTTAAAAATCAATAAATTGTGTACTACTTAGATATTTTTAAAACTTTCTGGAGTAAAGTTCTTAGGAATTCAAGAACTGTATCGCCTGAGTTCTGCTGGAAGAAATAATGTAGTACCCTACTCTACTGAGTACCATATGAGTAAGTACTTGTAGTTCGTAACTTCCTGTGCCCAGTGCCGGGCTCCCCGTCAGAAGAAGGATGTGGACATACTGAAGCAAGTCCAGTGAAGGGCCATGAGGATGATCAAGGGCTTGGAGTGACTGATGTGCAGGGAGAGGCTGAGAGAGATGGGGTTGAGCCTCTGAAAGAGGCAGCTCAGGGCATCTCAGCAATGTGTGTCTGTACCTGGTGGGGGAAGTAAAGAAGATGGAGCGATGCACAGAGACGACGAGCGGCAGCGGCCACAAATTCAAATACAGGAAATTTCATTGAAATATGTAAGAACCTCTCTACTGTGAGGGTGGTCAAGCGTGGGAATGGCTTGCCTGGTGTGGTGGTAGACTTTCCATCCTTGGAGATACTCAAAACCCAGATGGATGTGGCTCTGAGTAACCGGCTTTGAACAAGGGAGTTGGAAGGGACCTTTGCATGTCTGTAGTACAACTTCAACTAATCTGTGATAATCTCATAACATAGTTAATACTGTTTCATGTAGGTTTATGCCAGTACTTTGCATGCTAATTAGTAACTTAATATGAGCGGTAAGGTAGACATAGACATCGCTGGTTTCTGTTAAGCGCCTTGTCCGAGTTATCTCTCTGTGTTTGTTCTGGCATATGCTAACTGCCAAGAAGTGTTACTGACTTGATGCTTATTTTATGATATTGCAAAGTATTTCTGTTGCTTTCAATGTCTTGTATGAAAAATGATTTAAGTTTTTATATTACTTTTCAATCCTATAATATTCCACGATTTCTCCTTTTATAGTAATATAAAATCCTTTAATACCTTGCTAGGTGATGTTGGCTTTAAATTTTCAAGAAACTATTCAGATGCATCAATTTTATATCTGCTTACTCTATCTTTAGCTTGTTAGACTACATGACTTTGGTCCTTAAATAAAAAAAGATACCACTGTGAACAAAAAAAATTGGAAGTGTTTTGAAATTTGCTACACTCTTCCAAAAATAGTCGTTAAAAGTTCTTAATATTTTTAAAGCTATATTTTATACTATTTTAACAGTTACAGGCAAGACAATTTTTATCCTCTGTAGTGAAGACTTTCCCGTTGAACAGTAAATTCCTTCTTGTAATACTGTGTGTCCTTCAGCTGCTCATGAAATCGTGCTGGCTTGGAGCCTAACACTGTTCCAAGAGAAATAGGTCTAATTCTGTAGTGATGTGAACGAAGTCACTTGTGTGACTGTTTTACTTGACTGTAACCTACCTGTTTGATTCTGGTGTGATGAAAGTGCATTGATTTTTCTCGTGTTCCTGAAAAATCTGAGTGCTGTCAGGCAGAAATTATAAATACCATTAAACAAAGTATATAAACATGAAATTAATTAAGATTACTTTAGATTATGGGCAAGTTATGCAGTAATTATTACTGGATAACTATTTTTAGGACCTTTGCTATAACTATTCTGATGGTATGAGGGAAAAGGCGATAGCTTACTAATGCTCAAATTTGCTGTTTTATCTTTCAGAGCTGTTGAGTCCCAGAGCGAGGGACAGTGCGCCCCAGTGGACTCGCTGTGGCGACGTTACAGTGAATTTGAGTTGTTGAGGAATTATTTGTCGGTTACCTATCCACATATTGTTGTTCCTCCTTTGCCAGAAAAAAGGGTAAGGAAGCTGAGGCTGCAGCTTGCTTTGTATTGTTTGTTATTTATTTACTGTTGACACTCTTTTGTTTAAATAGGCTGACTTTGTTTGGCATAAGCTATCAGCAGATAATATGGATCCAGACTTTGTGGAAAGAAGAAGAATCGGTTTGGAAAACTTCTTGTTACGCGTGGCTTCGCATCCTGTTCTTTGCCAAGACAAAATCTTTTATTCATTTTTAACGCAGGTATAGTAAAGTGATGTGCTTTCTAAATACATTCTTTAGTGATTATTTATTTAAGATAATGTCCTCTCGCTTTTCTTTTTCCCATTGACCCATAGCTTGTTCTGTGTCTAGAAGAAGGATAGACAATATGAACAAACTTGAGGTGGAAAAGCCTTGTCCATCCAAAAGCTTAACAGCTCACTGCAGTTACACAGTTGGCCTTCTAATGTACCTTATGACTTTTTTCCAGTTTCTTGTTTTAAGGCTCCTAAGAGAGAATGCCCACTTCTTTGGAACAGCATATTGGGAACTTAATGTGTGTTGGTTGGGAAAGCTTCCCTAGAACTAAAGCTGAAATAGTTAGCGTGTGATACTGCTGGCTGCAGAGACAGTTCTGGCTTCCCGTTCACTTTTTTATATCCGTGGCTTCTTTGGCTTTGCTGTTTGAATCATGATTTATTCGTATGTGTCGTGGTCTAAAACCAGTACAATAGGTTATCGCAAAAGTTGTGATCCAGTTGTCAGCTAAAGCATTGCATTTTGCAGTTTTCAAGTCTAGGAGGTGTTGGATATTTTTTTTTTTCCTGTGCTTTGAGAGATTCCCAGGCCGTGGACTGAGCAGATATGTTTACTGCAGCACAGTATAGTGTATAGATGAACCAGTGTATGGGAAGTGAGAACAGTGGACAACCAACCACTGTATACGAGCGAGGTGGCTGTGTGTGCTCTGTAAACAAGTGTCACCTGTATGTTTTCTGCCTCAAGCTGCAAAGGTCCTTGGAGCCACTGATGACCTAATAGGCAATATATGATAACGACTCTTCTTTTTGAAGAGCTGAGGAGCTACTTTAGACAAAGCTGTGCTGCTCCTGCCCCCAGTTGATAGAATGAAGCAATTGAGTAGTGAAGAGGAGAGTTTTTTGGGGGAGGTTAGTGTGTAAGCACAACATAATGACATGTTTGTTATTCTTAACCCACGTTCTTGAAAAGAGGCAGAACCCAGGCTTACTGGAGAAGCTCTTCTGGTATAGGGATTTGCAGAAGCTGTGGCACCCTTAATCACTCAAACTGAATGTTCTTTTCCTGTATTTCCAGGAAGGTGGATGGAAAGATATGGTGAACGAGACTGGATTTCAGTTAAAGGTAACTACTGTAATTATTTGTCTCATGACTGCTGTGACACAGAAGTACTCCAGCAAGCATGTTACAGGCTGTTTATGAAGGGCTGTTTGCTGTTAGAATGAGTTAAAGGCATTGCTTTATGTATACTTGTAACTACAAAAAACAGTGGTGTCCGTAGCATGTAAGAGGTAAGACTTTAAATTCTCTAGCAGACTTGTTAATATGTGCCTATGTTTGATGCTCAACCTTGTAATTCTGCTAGTAATGTAGAGTTATGATTCTTAGAAGCTTTGAGACTAACAACCCTGGGCCCAAAGCAGTGCCTTTGTATGTTGTCAGTTTAGTTTAGCATTGTTTGGGTGTCAGACTTAGCCTGGTAAGAGGTGCAAGGTGTCAAAAAAAAAAAAAAGTAAGTCAAGCAAAAGGGTCTGAATTGTAGGACTTCTCTACAAGGATAAGTTGCTAAAATGGACTAAGAGATGGATTTGGTGCCCCTTAACTGTTGAAGAATGTGTCTTGAAGTAGTACTTATCCCCATTGACATCAGTGAGTTCGTGGCTGGGTAAGCTGGTGGAAGGCTTACAGGAGTAAATGATCAAAGGTCGTACAGGACAGGGATCTGTGAGAAGCTGATAGATGGCTGGGCTGTGCCTGGAAAAGTTACTACGTGGAGACAAATAGAGCTTTTGTTTCGTTGTAATGTGATCGACCCTCATGAAATCGCAACTGAAAACTAGGTGGATTGTGAAGAATTATTCTGAATAGTGAGAGCTAAAGAAAATAACTGGTGCTCTTATCCTCAATGTCCAAGGGGCTTTGATACTGACATTTAATGCTGGTAACTTAAGTTTACGATAATTCTCTTCGATCATAGTAGGGCTTGTGTATTGCTAGTACTGATAATGCAAAAAATTTAAAGCTCTCAAGCTGTGTTTTCCTAGTCAACACATCTTTATTTCAGCTTACACTCATAGTTCAGAAAGTTTGTGCTGGCAGGGTATGTTCAGGGGTGCACGCAGTGGTGTGCGTATGAAATAAAACTTGTAGCAGAATACTGAGAATATGTACCTACCTGAAACTATATTGTAGGTTAAATGAGATGAGCAAGTCTGGTTTTCCTTCTAGATGTGATTGTGTGTATAGTTTCCCTTTTACAGTTCCTGTTTCCTTAGGAAAGAAAAATAACTTTTTGCAAAACCCTGGGAAAAAGCATCCTTCCTTTATTCAACATCTGAAGCATAAACCCCTCAAGATCGGCGGTTATTTAGTGCTGCGCTGGAGGACAAACCTCTGCTTGCTATGTGTCTTAGACTACAGTCAGACCACTGGTTTATGTGCTGCCTCTGTCTCTGCTGCTGATGCATTAAAGCAGGATGTGTCTTTTGTCCCAAGGGGTTTGAACCAGGCTAGCTAAACTTTAAATTAGGCATTAATGCAGTGCAGCATGTTATAGTTGAATGTTGATGTTTGAGGCTTTGTTTACTTTGCCAACTGTGTCATTAAATCATGTCTTTCCTCCCTCCCACCCCCAGCACTTAATTGTATTCTTTAAGGGATTTGTCACTTGGGATTTTAACCCTTCCTTTAGGAGGAGAAAATAGCCCCCTCTCTTTAATTTACTTAAATGATTATAGGATCATAGTAGGAATTAACTGCTGAAATCTCCTCGACTATGCCTCACTTGATGGAGAATTCATCTCTAAAATGTTTGTGCATATTAGTCTTAAATCAAGTTTAAGACTAGACAGACATTTTTCTAACTGTAACTCTGTGTGGTGAAAATACTCAGAAGTGGTGTGTGGGAGTTACTGACTGTGCTGTTAGCAGCAAGAAGTAAATAACCCTGTGTAGACGGTTGAGCATTGGCAAGCTCTTGGTTCCTGCTGGACCATGCTTGTGTACTTACTCAGCAGTTCCTTCAGAGCACTACGTGTGATTGTGACAAGAGGCAGTAACTTGCCTTGTTAACTGGTTTGTAGGAAGTGATCCTTTTCGGGCGTGAACCTGTTGGAGGTGCATGCTGTCCTGACAGACTCAATGGCTTTGCTGTCTACTGTTTGAACGTAAAGACAGTATTTTCTGAAAGAGCTACGGAGAGGGAAGGACTCTGATTTAATGTCTGTGTACGTAGGTGGTGTTTGTACTGTTGGAGAATGTGTGAGGAGTACATGTAGGTGTGTCGCTGAACCACCTGAAATCCAACTGGCACGTGCAATGACTTGTGGGGTTAGAGCACTGGAGGCACAAGGCCATGCAAGCCTGGAGAGCAGTCAGAACAAACATGAAGCCTAGGCTGGGAGGTGGAGTTACTGCAGTGTTTTGTGTTCCTTGTGCTGTCTTGGATGTGCTTCCCCATGCTGCCTTTGTCTTCCCTTTGCAAGATGTTCTTAAGACGCACATGGCGGTGACAATGAACCTGTTTTCTTCCAGTATCAGTCGTAGTCTTGCAGGTTTCATTCACTTAGCTTGTGGTTTGTGGACTGTGTTTTGTACTGGTTGGCTGGTGGTTGGAAGAAGGATAGCTAAAGTTAGCAAGACTTCTACCATTACCTCTCTGAGGAAAAAAACTGATTTTCCCTCAGCTTGGATGCTGTCCTAAGTGTTCTCCAGATATGGAGGTGGTTCCAGGTGACAGGAACTCGCAGTGATACTCAAATGTGGATATTCTGCTTAGCCCCAATGCAGTTGGAGGTGGAACAGTCTCAAACTGCGCCTGTTTAATTTGTAGAAGTTACAAAAAGGGCCCTAAAGGAAGGACTCCATTCTTGATGAGTGATGAAAAGTTGTGGTGATGTGGGCCCTCTTTGGATGAGGCTGGGACATCTCATCTGTATTGGCGTCTTATTAAGAGTAAATACCCATTGCAGAATTTAATGTTCAATTAAACCAAAAAAAAACCCTGAAAACAAACCCTTCCATACTACTGTTGCAGTCATTGGTAAACCAAGATCTCAAAAAGTGAAGTAGCCACTTAACTTTTTAATTAGGTACTGAACTTTCTTCTGTAGAGATTTATATATGCTCTGTTATAGAGAAGAACATTGCATAAAAAATAGCTCTGTTCTGATATACAAATTACATATTTTCTGTGAAGCCAGTCATAAAATAAGAGAACACCACATATAAGATTTTGATTTCACTAGGGAACTGTTCTTAGTAATAAAGAGCATACAGAGGTCATTCTACCACCGGTTTTATTTGGTTTGAAAAATATAAAATAGCTTGTCCATATGGTCTTATGTTACCTAATCGCTTCATCTAAAAAGAATGTAGGGTTGTGTATCTTAACTCCATTTGTGTAACATTTTAAGAAGGGACTATTTTTGTGGGATTTGGATTCTACTAGCTTAATTTTAATGGGTACTGTTTACATCCTAGTTGACCAAAATAGCTTAGTTTTTTGACTTTTTTATTAAAAAGTGACATGCAGGGCACCTAGTGTCAACTTGTTCAATGTTTGAAGATTTAAATATGCCAGGAAGGCAAGATTTTTTTTTCTAATGGTGCTGCCAGAAGACTGAGATTTTTTTGTCACTGGAATTTAATTGCATTAAATTAACAAAGCTTTTTTTTCCCCTTTTTTCAGGCAGATTCCAGATTAAAAGCTCTTAATGCAACATTCAGAGTGAAAAACCCAGACAAGTAAGATTCCACATCCTTCCTCCCTTTCTCTTTTTCAGTTACAACTGTAACTTCAAATGACAGAATACTCTATCTCCTTAGAATAAATTCAGAAAAGAAAAATTATCTTTCTGCACTTCAAATCTTAACAGAAGCACAGTAAAGAGGTAGTGTGAAAAGGTTTGATAAATCCTGTGTCTAGGAGCAGGAAACATTCAGGAAAATGCCATCACTTTATGCAAAATGAGTCTTTCATTTTAGCTAGATTAAAAGGAATGGACCAAAAAAAAAAGCAGATTCAGAAAAAGGACCTCGTAATATTTGTTAGCAAAGAATTTTTTCCAAGCAGGAACAGAATACAGATTGATAGTAGGTCTTTCAAAAAATCTGCTAGTGTACTTTCTGGACATATGCACCCTGGTGTTGCAGTTCATAGTTCTCTTCAAGCTGCCAATTTTCACAGATGCTTTTGGACGTCTGGAGGTCAGTTCAGCTCTGTTTTGGTTTAGGAAGCTTTGGGACAGGCACTAGAGCAATCTGCTGCATAAAAAAAACTGGTCAGAAGCATAAGGATGTGTAGCAGGATGTTCAGCATACCCTAGGTGATGTGAGGCAGGTAAAATGAGAGTTTTGACTTCTGCAGTAGTTAGGAGTGTTAGTGTGCAGCAACAGGGTGAAGAGGTGTTGGAGTTTGCCATCTATAAGCAAAGGAGACCTGGAGAGGTGCCCTCCTGGTTCATCTGCTGTCCAGTGGTGGCAATAGGAGATGCTGTTCAGGGAGAGCCCGTGTGCCCAACTGCTGTCTGTTGTCTGCTCCCTTTATACTTCCCTAGCATCCGTGAGTATCGTATGGAGGATGTTAGAGGGTATGTGCCTTTCTAAACCTCTTCATAGACTTACCTGTCAATTGGTGCAGTCCCTCCTTTTTTATTGTGTTTGCTTTTGCAGCATTCTATGGCAGCAAGGAAGCTTTTATCTAGGGTTTAGTATAGAAGATGACATTCACCAATGAGATTGAAAGAGAGGGGTCCTCTCCGTAGCTGCAGGGGAGACTGGCCCCTTGTTTGAATGCTTCATCTTCCATCGCTTTCTCTGTGGCTAGTAGGATTTAGCTTTTCCTGCTTTCACGGCAGGGAAACTCTGACAGTAGTGTGCCTGTAGGCATAGGTGAGCAAGACTGGTTAAGGCTGTAACTTAATGTTTTAGAAAGCAAAACTGTTGTGAGAAGTGGCTTGGTAAAAGCCAGGAAAAGAGTTAATACAAGGAAAATGTGAGGAAGGGCTTGTAACAGAAACAGCCCTTGCATATCTGTCTCTGGGTAGAGACTTCACAGCGCTCAACAGATACGGCACATGCGTTCTCTTGTGTCCTGCTACATAGCTTCCAAATTGAATTTTTGGATACAAGTTGTTTAATAAGTAACTGATGAGCATAACTTTATTTTAGCCTTTTAGCGTAGCATGCCTGGCCCTAACGGGAGGAGTGGTGCCTTGCTCTGCCTAGTGCGCTTAGCTTGAGCTGCCTGGAATCTGATGCGTTACCCCTCTGCACGCTGCCTTTGGTGCTTGCGTGCCTGGTTGGTAAAGGGGGTTCAGCAAGCTCACCTTGCAGATCTGGCTGCTGTGTGGGGTGTAGGCTTTCTGCTTCCTGGACCAGGAGGAGTTCAGGTGGAAGAACAGCTGCAGCTCCCAGTCTGGATTGCCTCGTGGTGCAGTGGAGCTGCACCCTTCGGGGTAGAGCAGCATGAGGAGCTTTAAACAGCTGAAAGGATGCTGCTCTAGGAGTTCAAACGTAGACTGGAAACTAAACCTCCTCCTGTGGGAAGCAATTAATATATTTTATGGTGGAATTATATGATGATAAAAATATGGTACTCTGGTACTCAGAGGTCAATTTGTATTTACTGTGGACCTCTCTAATTTGGCCTCATGGCACCCATCATCTTCTTGTCTTTCTGTGCTTTAATCAAAACAATAGCTTTCTTTAGAAAACACTAAATCCTTTCCTAAGGCAGTTTTTTTTTTTTAAAGTAACTTTTTTTTTTAATCTGATTAGTCAGACAAGAGGCTTGTTCTTTAATAAGCAGTTCAGTTCTTGTAATTTCTTCCTTCACAAACGGGGAAAATGGTACTGCCTTCCCTCTTACAGGGAGGAGTACTGCCAAGTAAAATGCATGAAGTAAATAACTTACATTGAAATGCTACTGTGAGTGGAATTCTCTTCTTTGCCAGTACTATAAAAGATACTTTTGAGAAGCCTGGGGGTGCCCCTACACCAATGTGACCTGATCTGTTCTTCGTTTGTATCTGAAGTTCTAGTTATTAACTCAAACTTCTTAAATATCTAGAGTGTGGGTAATGTTGCAGAACCAGTAAACCAAGGAACATGTGCTAGACTTGCTTTAGTTACTGCATCCCAAAACTGTCTTGTTTCACACTTCTACTTTTGTGATGTGCTGGAAAGTAAACATCCCTTTGTGTGCCTTGCTAAACTCAATTTGGGAACTACTTTATAATTATGTATTTTTTTTTTTTTTACATGAGCAGTGAGTAGGACTTAAGCAAATGCTTGAGAAATAAACCTTTAAGCTGCAATGCCACCAGACTCTTAAAAATGCTTTTTTTTTTCCTGAAAACTAGTGTTTGTGAAACTTTCAACCTTCACAAAACATTGGACAAAAATAGAATCACTCTAGTTTGTGCTGTTTTGAGAGAATAAAAATAGAACAACTTGGGTCTGAAGTACTGTTTTTTTTTGTTGTTGTTATTATTATTATTATTTTGTTTTTTGATGGAGGAGGAGTTGGCATGCGAGAAGATGTATTGCTGCTGGAGTCCGGGATACTCAAAGTTCTCTTAGGTTCCTGACCCATGCCTTCAGGGAGTACGGCATTCCTAAAAGCTTTCTTGCCACAAAACAGGATAAATAAAACTTTTCATAATAAATTTCTGGAGTGGAAAGGGGAGTCTTCCTGAGCTGAAGGCATGCTTTTTAATCTTTTGTTTTTAGTTCAATTATTTAAAAAATCTTCACTGTACGTGTCTGCAGCTGCCCGACATGCAGCCCTGGTGCATATTTTATAAAGTGTAAACTGAAAAGATTGCTCTCTAAACCCCACTGTGCAGATCAATGACTATTTATTTTTCCCATACAGTTTCTCTGCTGACTTTTAAATCTTTTAACCCTATGTGTATCGTAATCTTATTAAAGATGCTTCTTGGAGATAAAAAAAAATATTAGAAATGGTAATAAAGCTCCTACTTCCTGAATGTAAGGAGGAGAATATTTTGGGGGAAGACTTCCTGGCAGGGGAAGAAGTGTTTAAATGAAAAACTCCGGAATTTCATATTTGATCACCCAAAGCAAGTGACCTGACTCATTTCAGTAAGACCTATTGGGTACAAACTATTCTGAAATAAAAAGCCTGACTGTGTGCCTGTGGTGGGTGGAGGGCTGAAGGTTTTAATGCTTGAACATCAACCTGGAAGATTAATCTTAGTCTCCCATTCCGTGATTCTAGTTGTGTTGTTCTGCGTGTGTTTATTTTCACATCACTGTTTAGTCATTCAGGTAAAGCTGTTTCTGGTTTCCAATCTGGATTAAATACTTTCTCCTGTACCGAAGTCGGTCCTGAGTTAGACTTGTGTGTGATAGGGAGGGTTTACATACCCAGAAGTGGCTGTTGCTGTGGCTTAGTTGGTTACCTCTCAGGAGCAAAGCTGTGGCAACTGATTCAGCTTCCTCGTTAGCACGAGCGAAATGTATCAACGCAAACTACCATCAACGCTCAACTGGGGTGATGGATAAAATGCCTCTTTCCTTCATGGTGGCAGCCCAGCAGCATGCACATGGTCACTTGCCATGGACCCTTGTTAAGATGTGGTGACTTCATTGCTCTTAGCTGTGCCTGACTCCTGTGCAGGTCTCACTAGAGTCTCATATAAAACTAGGAACAGTTGCCATGTGGCTTAGCCTCAGAGGAATTGTGATAATTGTGAATGCTTCCGTGAACTTATGAGAAGTTGTACTTCAAAGTGGCTAGGTGGCAGCTTGAAAGCAAGGTATCTTTGTCAGGTCAGAAATGTGAGTAGATTTTTATTAAGTAACATGTATGCTTCAGCAGATTTTGGCTTTGTGCTTATTTGAAGCTTTTCTGTTCACTCATACTTGCTATCATAAATCCCATTTTTTAAAAAACTCAACACAACGATGTAGTAATTTCAGTTAATTACTTCTATTTCATGAAACCTTCTCTTAAATTTTTCTGAACCTTAATAATTTACGTTAAAACAAAAGAAAAGCAGTTATGCAAGTGTTGGGTTGCCCACTTTAGGGAAATGAAACTGTAGGCATTTCTTTAGGAGTCTTCAGCTAATTCCACCTCAAGATACTCCAGGCTTCCTCTCACTGTCTGTAGCATTGTGGCTCTATCTTGCATTCTGTGAAAACTTGCTTTCATGATGGCTAATGATGTACTATCTGTTTCCTGCTCCCAGGAGATTTACTGAGCTAAAACACTATAGCGATGAACTGCAGTCTGTCATATCACACCTTCTGCGAGTCAGAGCTGTAAGTATTTCCCATGTGTGTCGTGACAAATAGTATAATATATTTCTAAGGCAGTATTTCTTTTTCAATGAAGAGAACTGGTGTATGTGCCCTAGAATAAGGGCAGTTTTGCCTGAGAGTGTCTGCCTCTGAAGCATGGGGCAGCAGATGGAAAGGAAATGGGTGCTGACTTAATACAGATTTGGGGGGGTGGGGGGGAGTTCCAAATGTGGTGGTTGAGTTTTACAGTCATTGGAGGAGCAAACGCATGCATGTTGCTAATCTGCCCTCTCCCCTGATGGTCACACATCAGAGGGAGGTGTTTTAAAGAGGATCGAGATGTCTGCTTCTTTCTACTCAGCAGATGAAGTTGCTTTTGCTGAACGTCTGGGCTGGGAAGGGCCTCAAAACACCATTTTTTGGGCAGACATATAATACGTTGTTTTCCAGTGCTTGTTGCATGAATCATGTATGCTTCCCAGCACACTTCTTTTTATGCTTATTCTTCGAGCTCTAATGAATAATGGTCTGTCTAATTATGAGAACAATTATGTCATGTATCAACATACTCTTTGGGTTGAGAGTGGAAGTTTTTTTTTTTTTTTTTTTTTAAAGTCACAAGAAGGAAGTGGGAAATTACACTTCAAATAATGAGGAGCGGGCTACTGGTTTTTGGTACATTCAACAGGGATTTAATTTTTGATGGAAGTGATGTGGCAGAGAGGACAGTAATGGATTGCCCTGTTGAGCTGAGGTTCTTGATAGGGTTAATCACTGACAGTGTCTTTTTTTCAGGGCTGTATGCACATGAGTTCTGTTGGGCAGTTTGCTTATGTCTTATTCTTACTGCTTTGACAGACAATAAAGGTAACCTTTACCAAACTTCAGTCTCATTCATCGGTACGTCACAATTACAAGGCCGTTATCTGGATTACAAGTCGTCCTTCTCAGTGTACATGTGGTCTTTTCTTGTGAGGTTGTTGCCAGCACCTACTGCTGACTGCAGCAGGTACTGATTCTGCAAGCAGCTAAAACAACCTCTCTAGCTTGAGCAATAAGTTCTGCGATGGATAGCTCATTTCCTTTCCTTCGTTTTACTGAGCTGGATGGAAAAATCAAGTCACTTGTTAGAATTTTACTGAAGCTTTCCATACGGTCTTGGTGACAAGATGAACTTTTGTCTTGCCATCTTTGTTAAATAAACAATAAAGAAACAATAAGTAAGCAAGTAAATTTGACATTATTTGGGTAAAGGAGGCTGTGTCTTGTATCTGGTTATCAAAAAGTGAAGGTAACTTGATTATCTGTGGTCTCCATAGGCATATCCTATACATGAGCGCTTCCAAATAAATATTTGTTTTCAATATAGCTTTGGTTGTGACTTCAGTCTTCAAAGACTTAATGCTGTAGACCTTTCCTTCAGTAGTGGCTTAGATTAGATTTAGGCCTTATCTTGTTTACTTGTATAAAAACATCAAGGCTTTACCTTGAAGTTTGTATGTGGGTTTTCACAAAGTAATTGCACTTAATGTTGATGACCAAAACCTGACTCTAAAATGTTTTAGAGGGTAGCAGACCGGCTATATGGTGTCTATAAAGTCCATGGCAACTATGGAAGAGTATTCAGGTAAGAGTTCATCCAGTTTTTAAATAAATACATAGATGTGGAGAGAGAGAGAGAAGAAAAATTGTTTGTTATGTTGTTATACTTTTGAAAAGTATATCTGAAATATTTCAGAGTCTGCCTTGAAAAACTTTGTGTTGCAGTACTAATGAGATTTCTGTGTTGGATATAGCGATCTCTGGATCTGCTGAGTGTAGTCTCTGGTGGAAGACTTTAGCTTTTTTTTTAGTATTCCAGACCTTTGGGGCTTTTCTTGTCGTGTTGGCGTTCTGGGTTTGGTTTTTTTTGGGTTTTTTTTGGTTTTTTTTTAGAAAGTAACATACTACCTGTTTTTATGTAGCTGTCTCTGAAGAGCTTCTAGGTCCTTTTAATGGTTAAAAATCAACAGCTATATCTATTCAATTTTGGTACCTTTTTAAAGTGAGTTTAGCAATCTTTTTTCTCGATTTATATGAGTCAATTGTATGCTCAAGTTTTCCATCTCACTGGAGAATTAAAGAATCTAAATTTCTAGTTAAGGGAAACCTCCTGCTTCTACACACTGTTCAAGTGCTAAATTTAATTCTCTGGGTTAATGGATTGCAGATGTCTTTCTCATTGGGGGTTTTAAAGTGAAATTAGGTGTAGTTCTGTAATAACACAAAGACAAACAAATGTCAACATCAGCAGAGGGGAATGTTTATGAAAAAGTGAAGGACAGAATAGATGTATTAGACGTAAATTACATGAAATAAAAGGGAACTCCCTCCTTTTTTCTTGTAAAAAAGAGTTGTGGATGTAATTCTTGTAACTAAGGTGTCTCATAAGGTTTCACAAAGCTGAGAAGACAATTAAAATTGCAGTGTACTTACCTTGGGTGTCTATAACAATCTCCTGCTGTCTTTATTGTAGCTCTGTTTTCTTCTTTATCTAAATGATCTCCCTAATGTGAATAGGTAGTGGCAGTAATAAAATGGTTATAAGTTGGTTTATTTATTTATTTATTTATTTATTTATTTAATGAATAGAACTATACAACGATCTACTGTGAAAACAGAAAGCAACATATAGCAAATGGTTTCAGGAGCAGTAAAATACTTGCAAATGTCAAGCCTTACCTTCTGTTTTTTGGAATGAGAGGCTTCTATCTGAAGTGTTGCAAGTCTGGAAAGCTGAATTTCTTCTTGATAAGCATGTTAGACCAAATTCTGTTCTCTGAAGTTCCCTTCACACCCCCTGTCTGTCCGTCCCTCCCCCCCGCCCCCTTGCCTTTATTTTAAGTGCTACTACCTTTTTTAAAAAAAATACTGAGTTTTAGCTATTTAAACAAGACTCTTTTTGCTCAAAACCAATTCCAAACTCTGTTTGTAAGGATGAGCTTTGATGGCAGGGACAATTGTTTAACAGAGTGCCTTGCCACATTGTCCACGTTGCTGCTTAGAGGAAGAAAGCAGTTTGGGCAAGTCTAACTTTGAGGCAGTTTCTATTCAGGTGTCACCTGGAAAGAAACTATATACAGGATGCAGCTTATTAACTTCCTTTACCCTTCATGTGTGATGTTGTTTCTCGTTTGTTTTTCCTACAGTGAGTGGAGTGCAATAGAAAAGGAGATGGGGGATGGGTTGCAGAGTGCTGGCCACCACATGGATGTGTAAGTACTGACTGAATATCTGATAGTTTGATGTAAGCCAGATGTAGAACTCTCCCTCTTTCCTCTCTTTTCCCTCAACCCCAGAGTACGTACAAGTAGTGCACTGAGAAAGTTGGGGGTGCATTGTTTTTAGGTGTACAGTGCTTCAGTGAGTTGGATGCAGGCATAATTTTAGCATCCATGTACTGTATTAAGTAGCTCAGAAGGTCTCAGGAGAACCAGAGGGGTTTCTTTTTTATTATTATTTTGAAATTGTAGGAGTGTTTGGAATTCTTCCAGTTTTTCTTTTAAGCTACTATGCCAGAAACTGGTGGAATACAACTTTAATGTACTGCAGACCTGATGGGATCCATTTGGTTTTGATAACAGCATTTTGTACCATGCAGTAGATGGTACACAGATTTGGACTTAATTACAGAAAGTTAAGAAATTTAATTAATCAGCACCAAAACTCCAGTGTATTCTTGAAGCAAATACTGACTGGATGTAATAAAGTAGAGAATCCTCCCTCTTTGCATCTTTAGAGTCAGTTGGCAAAGTACACAAAGCACAGCCTTCAAAATAAAAGTCTGGCACTTCAGAGTGCTTACAGAAGTGGTATTTTGGGCTCATGCTTTCTGCTTTCAGGTAGTCATGTACAGTAAGTGAAACAGTATGAGTTCTGGTCACTCTGATTCCTCTTCTATAATCGCACGATACAGATGAGTGACAACTCCAGCAAGAAATGGAAGCTGTTCAACACTTCTTTGTACAGTATTTTTACTGATAAAGTGTAATTTGTGTGGTAGTAAAGTTATCAGTTTTAGTTTACAGCGCAGACTTATATACGTACTACTGCCTGGTTGTAATTGGTGTTAATGCCTTGTCAAGCGGAAGGATTTGAAGAGTGATGCCAAGCTCTGCCCTCAGCTTCTTCAGAATAATTCTGCTTTTATCAGATCTTTAACAATTTGGCTTCCCCTGGATAACTTATTCATGCTTCTGTGTTTTGACTAACATGGTGGTTTGCACCCAAAAAAATAAAAGCTTTTTAGCAGAGCACTCTGAGAATAAATAAAGGGAGAATGCATTCTGCTTTCACGATAAAATAATTGAAGTAGAGGTGAAATACTATGTTAAGCACCTAGTCCAGTATCCAGAAATTAAAGAGATTATGAAAACATGGTATAATATAGAGGAGTTAAGGAGGTGCAAGAAGGTTTTCAGTGGTTCGGATACACCACACTAAGATGTCAGGCACCTATCCATGGATAACCAACTAATAGAAGTGGGTCTCGCTTCTCAGTCAGGATGCTGAAGCCTCTCCACACATCTGAGATGTTTCATGTTTCTGTCTGTAACACAGTTAAAGATCCAGCGTAATGGCAGTGACTTTCTGGGTAACTTTAATCACTGCATGAAGTCTGAGGCAGCTTTCATTGCCTGTCATGTCTTCTGCTCTGGCACCCTCATACAACAATAATCTCTTGGTGACCATCAAGCAAGAAGCAGCAACTATGAGATTCAGGAACTCATGCAGCGACCCATGTGGTCTCCTACCAGTAAGGATCATATCTATGGTCTCTTGAAAGTGTAATGTACCAGTTGAGTTACCATTCCCATAACATTCGCTTTCTGTTGGAATAAACTCCTGTCTCCTTCAAGAACGTTGTCTGATAGAGATGTTTAACTTCAAGGCTAATTTAATTATTCTATACCTACCCCATATACTGTAGTGTTTACTAGATGTTTATTTAAACTTTTGAGTTGTTTATTGTTTAGTAGGATCTAAAACAGCTTAATACTTGGAGAAGACATCCCAAAACACCTCTGGGTGTGTGCTGTAGAACAGGATGAGGCTTGCTAAAGTGATGGAAAGCAACAGAGTATGCTGAGAAAGCTCAAGTGAATGGCTGCAATTCTGTTATTTAAAAGATGAAAGAAAAAAAATGCCAGACCTTTTGACTTCTGTCCTTTATCCTATTAATAAGTGATTCTTTATCTCTGTATTAACTAGCCTGTCATTACATTTGGAAGCAGTCTAAACTAGAACAGGGGTTTAGTTGATAACTCCCATGAAGAGTGGGAACATATTGGTCCCTTTACTGCAATGTTTCCTCTGAAGATTTTCCCTGGTTTGCCTGCCTGCTTAGGACAAACCAGTATTTAAACTTCGTCTTAGGCAGTCGAAAATAAAGCTTGTCTTACTACTTCTTTTTTTTTTAAATCAAACTTTAGTATTATGAAAACCATGTCTAGGTAAGGTGGGGTTTTTTGTGGATTTTCTAGCTTTTGAGAGGTGTTCTGCCACAGATGAGCTCTAGCACTTTTCTGAACTTAGGACTGACTTGAAACTGAAAAGTGGTCCATCTGCTGCCCTGAGAAATCTAACTGCTATACAAAAATGAATGCACTTCAGAACAGAGGGTAAGCCACTCATGACCTGTGTGGCTGCAGGATTATTTCAGAACAAGTATATTTTTCAACAGTTTGGACTTTTTCCTTAAGTTGATTCATAATGTAAATTCTTATTCTGCCTGTTCTTTTATCCCTTCTACTTAAACTGATCTGCTGCCGCTGGTCACTTCATGAGTTATGCTTATTTATCACCAGTAGCCTTGGTAGGGCTTTTCCTGGGTGTGCCATGTCTTTGATTTTTCAGAGCATCCAAACAACTCATCTTGCTTGCAAACAAGCACAGACGGGCATGTCTACAACTCTTCTTCAGGCTCCACACTCTTCCTGTTACTCTGCAAGTAAGCCACTCCCTCTTTGAAGAGCCTTAGTTTGCATTCCCTACTGAGCAGGCCTGAGGATGATGATAACTTTCAGGAGTGTCTCCCTTGAATTCCCAGGGGTCTAAGTGATGCTGTTGTTTCTTTTAGAGCTTGCAGGAAGGATTTCTTGTTCTCTCCCAAGTCATGTTTCCCATTCAGCTTGAGACTCTGCCTCTTATTCCATAGAGGCAGTTACTGGAGAGGCACAGGAAGAAAGGTAAAAACTCAGATTTCTAAAAAACTTTCAAGCCAAGAGGTGCTGTAATCAACATTTTGGTCACATTGTCCTGGTCACTATATGAGCATGGACATAGACTTGCTTCAGAGAGCCCGGAGCTGTGCGAGGGATTGCCACATTCTTGAGAATCCAGGCTGAGTTGGCAGAATAGATGAAGGCATTTGTTACAGGATCTCATTCATTCAGTTTATCTCCAGCGGCACACACCCTGTGTTGCTGGCTGAAGTAGCATCCTGTTTCTGTCACTGCCAAATGAGATCTGCAGTTACCTCTTAGCTGTAGGCTGTAGGCCTCTCCCCTTATTCTGCAAATGTGTCCAGGCGTCTTGGTTAGTGAGAACCTATTAAATACTGTCTAATAAGCAATATAAACTAGAAAAGGAAAGGTTTTTTGTGGGGTTTTTTTTTTTTTTTTTTTTTTTCTTTTTTTGGGAC
>WHYT01017462.1:225573-242220 GCA_009806455.1 Tetrax tetrax | reverse complement strand
AAGGTTTTTTGTGGTTTTTTTTTTTTTTTCTGTTTTTGGGAGACATCAGGCTAAATGACAAAACTAACTGAATGCAAGAGCTGGGAAGTTGGTCCAAGCCTTTGTACTTCAGGTTTCTCCCTAAAAGGCAGGTTTTAAACTTCTTGTTGTTCTGAGTTAATATGCCTGACTTACACAGCAGACAAAGCAACCAACTTTCAAGGAGCTGAAGGACTTAACATCACGGTGTTCAGAGCACCACTGTGAGTTGTGTCCTTCTCAAGCTGAATAATGAACAACGAAAGCAGCCTTTTACATACTGCCTCTTTGCTTTTCAGAAGGTATGATCTTCATGTTCCTATGCCTTACTGCTTTAAGCCTTGCAGGATTTCTTTTGCACCATGTCTTTTTTTTTTTGTCTTGGTGCTGTCTGTTGACAGTCCACTGAAGAAAAGGAATATATTGTTTTTCTTTCCTGTAATAAAAACTGCCTCATCTTCAGCAGGAAGCACGATAGGTCTTTTATTTGTCAAAAGATTCATTGTAGTAACAACCAAAGAAACAGGCCTGCATGAGTGTTTATATTAGCTTATTCAGAGTTTAATGAAAAAAAACAAAGGAAAACCCCTTTTAGGAAGTGCCTTTCACTGTTTTACTCTGTGACTGATGTTCCTGTCAAACTGGTGTCCTCCCTTGTTACTGTATGTGTAGCCCTTAAAGGTTAAATTAAGGAACTTTATATTTAACCGTGGCTGGTTTTTGCCAGATATGCAGCTTCTATTGATGACATACTGGAAGAGGAGGAACATTATGCAGATCTGCTGAAAGAATATCTCTTCTATGCAGAAGCACTACGGTATGTACAGAAGTGTATAGCTCAAAAGAAATCTGTAGCCTTTCCTCTAATGTTATATTGATGTTGAAATGACAGAAATGTTAAGTCTCATATCTTGTGGAAGGTAATGCTGTTTATTCCTCTGGTTACGCCGTTTCCTTGGCTTCTGGTGTAATAGTGCCTCAATGTGCTGAAAGCTTCCGCTTTCAAGTGAGGTAGGCCAAACAGAGCTGCTGCAGCTATTACAAATTCCAGCAGGTTTCAAAGTGCCCTGTATAACTTTCATCTGCAGTACAATACTGTGCATCTAAATACTGCTTTTTTTAATTATTATTTTTTTTTATTTACATTAGCCTTTACAGGGCTGTCCTCCCTTACAAGTGTGGATACAAAAGCAAGTTGCTTTATGCTATAAGATTGCACCTACAGCTATTGTGCTCTCCACAGGCTGGCTCTGAACCTCTTGAAGAGGTTTGTTAGTGCTGTAGAGATTTGGGTTGACAAGTGTGATGGCTGCTGTGTGGGAACCCGGAGCACTAGTAGCCTCTCCTGGGAGATAAATGCGCATCCGGCAGCGGAGTACGGATGTAGCATTGTCAGCCCACACAGGACTGGGACTTAGTGCAGGTGGTCAGAGGAAACTCTCCTCTTTTCCAGATGAAAGGCACCATATGAATCTAGGAGCACAGTTTCTTGTTTCATTGTTTAAAAAATAAAATCTAAAGAATTTTATGACTGACTGCTACATTGCTGCTGTGACAGGTACCATCTCCAGGTACCTTTTGTCATAGTTAGGATTTTTCTGTAATGTGTTTTTAAATAAAACTCTTTTACCGTGGTGTCCTTAAGTAGATGGTAGAAGTAGATGGTAGGGCTCATATTGCTGAGAGTATCTTGGAATGAATCTAAAAAGAGGAGCAGAAGAGCAGAATGCTACTGTACTAAGAACTGTCTTTATACGTGGATCCAAGGTTGCTTAACTACAGCATTTGCAGAGTTATGTGTTCTGTGATAAGAATGTTGAATTTGAGCTAAATAAATAACCGAATGTGCTGCTTGCCAGAAAAAAAAAAAAGCATGATGCCATTTGTAAAGTTTAAATGGAGGGAAACGTAGCAAAACAAAGTATTATGTGACAGATCTTACATTGCTTTCTTTTCAGGGCAGTTTGCAGGAAACACGAACTCATGCAATATGACTTGGAAATGGCTGCGCAGGACCTAACATCTAAGAAACAGCAGTGTGAGGAGCTGGCAACAGGAGTGAGTCTTTCCACTTTCTTCTCCAAGATGCCTCTTTTTAAAGTTATTTTTTATTTGAGCCAAGTTACTTAAAATGACATTTAAATGGCACTAACATGCTGGCTGCTGCTTATGAGAAGCAGTATCATGTGAGCCGTAGGCATCTGAGATTTAAAGTAAGTTGGTTCTTGGTGACATAAGCTGTTTGTACCAAACTTCCTGTTGAATACTGAGCAAGTACAGGGTTGCAGGAAATATGACCTGAGCAGAAGAACACAAACAACTCTGTCTTAAAGATCAAAATCCCACCCATGTCATTTATGGTCCAGTCCACAGACCAGTCTTAAGAGTTTGAACATGAAATTAATTCCTCACCACTTTGCTCATTCTAATGTGACCCAGCATACCTTCTATAGGTACTTATCAATGGGACATTCATGAAATGGAAGTTAAAACCAAAAATCATCTGAATAATATGAATAAACCCAAATGCTGGTAAAAATCACATGATGACTTGTGGCTATGCTCAAGAATCCCAAACCTAGAGTGTCTTTGTTTTTTGTAGACTCTGAGAACATTCTCCCTGAAAGGGATGACCAGCAAGCTCTTTGGGCAGGAAACTGCGGAGCAGAGGGAAGCCAAGATAAAGATTCTAGAAGAGCAGATACAGGAAGGAGAAGAACAACTTAAGTCTAAAAATCTGGAGGGCAGGTAAACAGGCTTGACTTTTTCAAAGAAAACACAGGGCTTGGCTTAGCAAAAGTCCTTGACTTGAAGCTCTTGAAGGTGTTTGTATTTTATAAGTGTTTTTAATATATTCTTGGTGTTTATGAGCTGTCTATAAAAGCTCCTGTCAGCTGCAAGTTGTGAAATAAAGTACAGTGCATGCAGTTAGCTCCTGGTCTGAGTGTATGGCTTATGTAAAACCTGATGACTTTCCCAGTTACTGAGCCCACTCTAATGGCTGACTTGCATGCTTTTATGTTCAGCTAGTAATACGTTTAGCAGGTGGGCTTGTAGGTCTGCAGCTGAATAGCCTGAGACTCAAAAGCTGATTTGCTTCAACGATAGTATTTATTTTGGTTTATGTGCATGGGTTCTGAGCTCGTATTCTGCAACTTCTCATACGGGGCACAACTGACTCGTGTTTGAAAGAGATTAGAAGTTCTGATGGGTTATGTTTGAGGAACTGCTTCTTGGTGCTCTAATGAAATTTTCTTCAGGAATGCAAACATGAAAAATAGAACCAACATTCCTAACACAATGTAATTGTGTCAGAACATGTTCCTTGTATAACACAAGGGGTAAACGTGGTATCTCCTGATACGTTAGGATTAGAGCTGGAAAGATAAGACTAGTTCATGAACAGTTCAAAACAACAAGACGCTCAGTAAATGCAATTTCTTAATCATTTTGACAGAAGCACTGGAGATCTGCTTTTGTAGCTCTGGAAGCAATTTTCAAGTGAATACTTGCCTTGTATGTGTAGTGCAGCACATGTGAAAGCTATGAATTATAAAAACCTACCTCCATTTCATATGAAGGAGACCTGAAGACACATCACCAACCAACAAAATTCATTCCTGAAGTGAATTGTCCAATTCAAATTTACATTGTAAATACTTGTACTTGAGCGTCTCAGATCCTGATGGCAGTGAGTTTTCACATTGGAAAGACCAAGATTCTGATTTGACAGTCAACAAGGAAATGTGCAATGTTGTTTGCTGAATGTTAGCATAAAGGTACTTAGTTACCCCAACAGAATCTGAGGAGAAAAAGTGTATTTTGAAATATGCTGGTTCTATGGGAGTGATGCTTACTGGGAAAAAAAAAAATAATCTCACAACCAACCAACCCAACACATCCTGTGAAACTGGTTCTCTAGATTAAAACCTTTAGGAAGATGGAGAGAATTAAGTAGTAGTGCCAGTTATAAAATGAGGACACCGTGGCATGCATAATAATTTCAGAACTTGGTTTACTGACTGGAAGATGGAGTGCTTTGTCATACGTAGCTTGTCTGATGAGGGTTCGGAGGAAGGAAAATCAGCTGAGGACAGAACATGTGAAACACTAACAGAAACATTGCTTTTAATTCCAGAGACTTTGTGAAAAGTGCCTGGGCTGACATTGAACGATTTAAAGAACAAAAAAACCACGATTTGAAGGAGGCGCTTATAAGCTATGCTGTCTTGCAGATTAGCATGTGCAAAAAGGTATGTATGCTTGCAAGAGGCCAGGCTGGTGAATATATCGTATCAGCGGGGGATCAGATGCATACTTTCAGTAACTGGGAACATTGCAGTCACAGAAGGTTGAAAGTCAGTAGCGTAAAACCTCCCACGTATTCTGTCCTGCTCTCACTCAGTCACATGTTGATGTTGATATATAATAGGCAGTGTGGTCCAGTTCCAGTGTAGTCTCTCCCTTATTCTTGTGTGAAGTTCTGTGGGACTTTCTTGTAGAGGCTTCTGTGGAAGAAGAGGTTTGCAAACAAAGTATATTTCCATCTATTGATATTTAACTTTTTTAAAGGGAATTCAAGTTTGGACAAATGCAAAGGAATGCTTCAGCAAGATGTGATCGTCTGGAAACGAATTCCTCCTCCAAGTGCCAGAGAACGGAAGCACAAACGTATAACACCAATGTTAATTTGCTACATGACTTACATATAAATCATGAAATAAATGAGTTGAGTGAGTAGTTTTTCTTTCTGCTGATTGTAATTGTTAATAAAGGACAAAAAGGACATGTTATTAAATGTTTAGCCCTGACTGCCACTTCTGTGGCATGTTTTATATGTGGTAGCAAATAATTCAGGGGTAAAAGAGCTACTGAAAACTACAGCTCTGTGTTGGGGCAAAGGTATAGGGAAAGTTATCACAGAAAGTATGAACTGAGCAGTTCTGAGACTTGTGAAACACCATGCTCTCTGATGTGTAGATCACTTCCAGATGCCCTTCTTTCCAGCCCTTGCTGTTTAGAATTTGTAATGCTCAAGGGTGCTTTGGTTTCATAATGGGACACACAGTTGTGTTCTTGAGGTCTACACCATAAGAGGACAAAAAAATGAAATATTGTAATGCCTAGGGTTCATATTTAAATGCCTTTGCACGTCCTTAGAGAAATGTGCTTTCCCAGAGTTCAGGTTAAGCAGTCTCAAGCTCCTGAGATGTTTGAAACTCTCTACAGTAGAGGTGTTGTACAATGGTTTGATACAATATTCTGCATTTACTGGTTCCCACTTAAGTTTTGATATGGGCATTGATTTCTTATCAAACTTCTTCCTGCAAGTAAAGGAGACTGGTGATCCAGCTGAGCAGCAAAACCAAAGTTAAAGCTGGTATGATGTGGATGCAACTTCTGTTTGGTTGTTTGGAACCGTTTACACTAGATGTGAATCTGGCCTGTGGTACCTCTTCTTGTGACTGAAGTGGTTTGGTTCTTAAAAGAATAGTTCTTGATGAAGATGCCGAAATAAAAAACCTGGTGCAACTTCTGTAGTACTTGAGAGCAGTGATGTGCAGAATCAGCAAGGAACCAAGGTGTCTGTTTGGCTCTTGTAGCGATGTTTCAGTGTGTGTATATGTGTGCGTGTGTATATATATATATATTTGTGTATATATATACACCAGTATAACATGATTTGCAGTTACAAGTACTTGCATTAAATGTTTCCAGTGATGAAAAACACTTACCACTGTCTAATATTGGGGGTTTTCTACATACTTACCTAAAGTTCCTGAAGTCTTGTGGAATTTGTCAGACTTGATTGCTAGTCCTAAAGGAAGCTCTGTAATAGTCTGTTGAAAAGTGTATTTAATTATTCTGGATTATAACACTAGTCAGATTTTGATTTTTAAGAGATGCTCCAGCAAGTCTTTAAAACTTCTTTTCATAAATTGTCAATAACGTAGTTACAGATATGTCCCATGTTACTTTTGTCTCTGCAGCATTTCTTTTTAATAAAACCATTGAAAAGAATTCGTAGGCCTGATGTACACTACAGCTTAAAACTCTGAAGTAAAATGCTGGTCACTCTGATAACCCGCGTTGGCTTTCTCAAAGCATACAACAGTGACACTCCTGGCTGAGAGATGATGTTGGGCAGAAAGAGGTCTCTCAGTATAACATTTGCAAGGAGAAGTGGTGTTCTGTTCAGATGTTGCGGTATCCAGTTCCGGTACAGGCTGGAGGACTCTTACATTCCAAACCAAGAAGTTGCACATTTGATGTATTCAGTAAACCTTCTAAAGGAGTGGTGCCTTAATACAATACCGTGAGGCGCTCGGAGTAGGTATTTTTCATGCACCTTGATTTTTGGTAGATCCTTCTGGTGCCTCTTTTCACATTTCACTTGCTGTACAGCTTATTAAATGTATTAGTATGCCTTTTTTTTCCTTGCTAGTTGTACTAAATTTAAGAAGGGAACAAAACTGTTCTTGTAAGTTTTGTGCCAAATAAGCTGAATAAAATTGCTCTTTGATATTTTTGTTATGTTGTTTTTTTTTTTTTTTTATAAAAATGCTCTCTTCCCAATCCTGACAACTACTGTTCACTTTCTTAAAATCACTTCTTGTCCATCTTGGCTCTCAAATGGCCTCCAAACTTGGGTTTAAAATTTAAGAGGTAAGTTGCCCAGAACTAGCCTTATTTGCCTTTTAGGTGAAGAACAGAGTGTTAGTGCCAAACTTAGGTACTGATTACAAGCCAGCTTTGATCCCTGCTTTATTTTTGCCCAAGCAGAAGTAGCTGTCTGAATTTCATGCATGTTTTCGTCTAGGTAAGAGAAAACACATTTGAAAAAGGTTTGTGTTTGACAGAAGTTGGGTGAAAGGTAGGTTAAGGATAATTTGCAATAACTTTATTTCTTTTACTTCCGCTCTTTGCGGAAAAGCATTGTGTGTGGATCTTAGCAAACAGTGAAGGCTTCTTCCTCTCTTTTAGCTTTCTAACTTTTCAAGGGGAAATAATCTAGTTAATGGCTGTTTCTATGTGGTTAATAGAGTCCACATGACAAATGCACACTTGTGAAGCGTGCATTTTTCCTGTTACAGTGCAGATAGAACTTCAGTAACTCAATCCACTTCGCCTCAACAAGCTTCATTCAGTTATCCGGTGAACCAAAAATTGGTGGAAGGCCTTACGAATAATAGCAGGTAAGTAGACCATTTCCACTTAATCTCGACAAAATGCTTGTATATGAAAAAGTTTACCTACATGGATGATGTGATGGAGCTGTCACTTCTGTCGCAGGCAGCTTTGCTGGGTGGATTATCACTGTTCCTGCGATCCCTGGCCGTCCCCACTGCTAGCAGGACCTTGACTTGTCAGTACATTGCAGTCGCTACTGTTGTCTGCTCCTGAAATGCAGCTAGGGTGAGGGAGCCAGCTGAAATGGAAAGAGAATATATTTTTATGAACTTTTTTTTAATGTTGTATTATTTCAGTATCTGGCATGTCAGCCAAAGCAGAGTTAACCTAGCAGCTGTGTGCAGGGACTACCTTGGCAAGCACAGATCTTGGAGCTCAGGTCCACACCGAGAGCTCTGCTCGTGCAGGTGAGCCAGAGGGAAGTGGCAGCTGTAGCCAAACACACGGCAGAGCCAGCGGAGTAAGGCTGAGGTCCCAGAGCGCCTGCGTGCACTGCAGCCTAGGAGAGACCTTCTTTTCCTGTATGACTCTACCACTGAAATTCTTTTGTGCATTTGGGTTAAAGAAACGAGAGAAAACTGGCTGCCGTAGAAATAACGCAAACAAAGGAAGCGAGCGGAGTGAGAGCTAGAAAAATGGGAGCACAGGCTTCAGGGCCAAATCCAAGTACAGCACGCTGGTGTGCTGCCAGCAGCAGCAGTCACCTCTGTAAGCAGCTCCTTTGCTGCTGCAGCGGAGTTGACGTCTGCTCACGTTTGAGCGCTCCAGCCTGGCAGGTTCCCTCCTGCTCCCCCAGCGCAGCCGGGGTTTCTCAGGGCAGGGGGATCCCAAAGGATCTGTGCTCTTCATCCAGCTCCTGTAGACAGCTTGGCACTGCAGGACTGGAACTCCTGTGAGCTGCTTCCCTCTAGTGGGTGGCCACTGGGGAGGGTGGGATGCTCTCCGGGAGGGTGGCAACCAGGCAAAGGTCTCTCTTTAAAGGGCAGAGGCTTCAGTGTCCCCCAGCTGAAGCAAGGAGGTTTTATGTAAAGCCCCTCTCCTCCTGCCTTGGGCAGCCTGGAGAGCCTCGAGTTCCTGCGTAAGCAGAGGGGTGTGACTCTTCAGCTGCTGTTTTTTTTCTGATTCTTCTTGGTGTGACACAGTATTATCAAGAGGATTTTGCGATTGTGACTTCTATAGGGTCAAATGCAGAAGAGAGGCCTTTTTTGCTGCCCTTTTAGCTGCTTTTAAATGGCTTGCATAGACTGGCCTTCCTGATGCTGTGTTTTCTTTCTTTAAAAAATAAAAACCAACTTTGATTGTAGAAGGAACATAAAATTAAAAAAAAAAAAAAAAAAGCAAAATTGCAAAGGATCTTGGGTGGGTTTGGAGGAAAACAACTCCAGACAGTGATAGTGAAGAGTATTTGGAGGTAAAGGGAGATGGCACTGTGCTGGGACAGGCAAGGGGGGGGTTAAGCTGTACGCTGGTGGGGGAAGATGGGGTTTTGCGGAGAGATGCACAAGAGGATGAGGAGACAGAGAAGGTAAAGAGGCAGGAGGGACAGCAGAGATGGAATGGGTGGGAGGAATGGGAGAGGAGAACAGATGGAAAGCTTCTGTACCTGTGGGCTGTGCTGAAAGGGAAAGCAGGACTGTGTGGCCCTTGTTTCGGAGGGGTAAAAAAAAAAAGTGAAGGAGGTGGAAGCAGGAGGTAAGGAAGTTTCAAGAGCTGTCAAAGACACGGCTATGTAATACTAATGATAGTATCTAGGTATCTAGGCCTGAGTGAAACTTGTGGTGGTAATTGTGGTCTTAAAGATGAGTTCAGCACTGCTAATTGTGGTAACATTTCTCATGGAGAGACTTAAATTTGCCTAATATTTTGTATCTTTTTTTTAAATATGATCTCTTTCAATTTTCTGAGTAAAAAAAGTAGAGGAAGAAGCTTCAGTTCTCAAAAACCCCGCATAAATTTTATGGACACGCTGATCCTGCAAACACTGGTGTGATCAACTGTGTGATCCCAGGGCCTGCTGGCTGATGCAGCTCTAAAACGGGCTGCCCCACGTACCGCAAACATCCCAGGGACTGCGGTTAAGGAGTAGCTTCATCTGCAGCAAACACTTTCTATTACCTGTATATATCGTGGCATGTGATAACACCAATTACCTCCTCTTTGGAAAGCAGCTGTAAGTGGCTGCAGAAGAGGAAAACAACTCCGTGGTGAGCTCACCAGGATGCTAAGGTGGAAAACGATGTCGCTGAAGGGAAAAGCCAACCCCGACCGCCCTCTTGTGGGTCTCCAGCACGGGGCTGGAACAAAACGGCGGCAGGAGGGAGGCAAACGCCAGCTCCCCTCCTGCGGCTCAGAGGTGCGAGGGATGTCCCAACAGCCGTTGCCTAATGGATGCCTAAATACAAAGAGATGGTTTTGCTGGAAGGGATTTCCGTGCGGGATTTAATGGTGAATTCATGTATTGCTGTAGTTACTGTGAACACTACCGCGTATCACACTGGGGTTTGCAGCTTGCTTGCAGGTTCTTCAGGTGCCTTTCACACCTGCTGTGAATTAGACTTTAAAACAGGGGTTTCTGAGCTAGCAGTATTTTTATTATTTTTCTAAAAACAGCTTGGAAGTGATGCTGGCTGCGTGGCCCGAAGGAATGACCTGTGACCGGTTGTGTAAGCTGCGCTTCCGTATAAAAGATGGCAAAGCCGCCCTTGCCCAGTGCTGCTTTGATTTAGGATTTTCTGAAGCGTCTGCTCTCTGATCCCAGCTTCGAACCTCTCCAGTGGCAGAGAGGCCAAACCTCGTGATAGTTGTTCCAGGGGCTATAAGCATGGACTTTATTTCCAGTCTGGTTTGTCTGCTTTATCTTCCAAGCGATGGTTGTAGGCTCCTGCCTGCTTACCTCTGATGGCCCTGGGTGCTCCGGCAGCAGCAGGGAAGAGCCGTGGGGTCCTTGTGCTGCAGCGAGATCCCTCCTGGCCCACGCAGCAGAGCCACGCATCCCTGTTATCACGTGTTTGCCAAACTGGAGTGGGCGTTGCAATAGCTGCAGCTCCATTCCCGCTCCTGTGTGATGTTCCCTGCTCTCCTCCATGGATTGTGTCAGCCCCTGAGGCCATCACTGCTCGTTTCAAGCCACGTCTGGTGTTCCTGCTGTCTTTTAGAGCGGCTCTTCCCCTGGCCCAATTGCGCTGGAGCTGTGCTGGGTCTGCTCATTTGCTTCCATCAAGTGACTTGGGTCACTGCTTCTCAGCAGCGCAGCCTCCTCTTCTTCCAGCAGCTCCTTAATCTTCTCATCTCCATCACCCGTGCCCTCAGTAATGCTCTCTCTGCCCAGGCTGCTGGTAAGACGCTAACCAGCACTGAGCCAATGCAAGATCCCAGCGGGACCCTGCTCCCCCAGAGAATTCCTGTTTCCAGTTACATTCTGAAGCCTTTGGCCAGATTTTAGTTTATTTGAAGGAATGCTAGGCAGGCTGGCTCTCTGCTTTCTTATTCAGAGCGGCCCGGCCCAACCCAAGTGAGGAAAGCTGCAGTGTGGTGGATTGCTGCATTAATACTATTGCTCAATCAAGGAAATAGCAATCTATTAAAATGAGAATCAACTTGGCAAGATCTGTTTTCCATGAACATGTTGATTGGCATTAATATCTTCTAACTCTGTATCAAATATTTTTTTTTTTTTTTCACAGGGATTACTGTCAGGCCTATAACAATCTGGTCTCTCTAATTGTCTTCATCAACAAGCAAAATAATAACCTCCTTCCACCCTTGTGGAATTTCTCCCAAAATTCAAGACTTGTTGAAAATCAGCATCCATGGTTCAGAGGTCTTTTGTGTTGGGACTTTTACAAGCCTGAGAAGAAGCTACGTGGATCTGCAGACACAGGCATTAATTTAAGAAGCTGATGTCTAGTGGTGCACCCTGGGTGTGACTCAGGAGAAATTATCTCCTCGTGATGGAGCTAACGCACAGCTATGGTTGATGAAGAGTGCACACAGAGTAGGATTTGATTTTAGCGTCCTTCTCAGTGAAGTGAAAAGTATATCCTTATGCAGTTTAACGTGTTATTAACATTATAACTTTATGTTGTTGCTGAAGTTTGACCAAACTCCCCGACATCTCAGAACCAAAGTGCTGAGTTAACCTTTGAACCATGTACAGTGTCAGGAATGTTCACTGGTGGAGGGGGCTCATTCATGGACCAGGAAACACCACTTGATCTGGGAAGCTGAGCTATTAGAGGAGATGAGGAATCCTGCCTTCAAAATCTAAAATCCTTCTCAGTGTTAAATCTTCCCTAAGTACAACTTTCTTCCATGTATATAATTGATGCTTCCTGACCTCGAACTTCTCTTTATGGTTGGCTTTACCTCCCCTCTCCAGAACACTCTACCTGTTTCTGTTTCTCCTCTAAGCCAGGATAGGGATTTGAACGTGGGTTCCCTTTTCCAATTTCAGGGTGCTTACTCAAAACATTTGGAAATAATTGCTGGTGATCATTCACTTTCTGTTCAAACTCTTTCTCCCTCCTGATGTAGTTACTACTATTTTTAGCCTTAAAACGCTAAATACATAGTGCTTAGCTGGGTCTTTCTCTGTTTCCTTCCAACAAATATAATGATTGCCATTACAAAGCAATTTAGTGGTTGCTTGGTTTCATGTTACTTTTAAATTTGAAAACATTTCCTTTCTCTCTCATGTTGACGTCCACTGTGGAGCTTCCTGCGCTGGAGTTAAATGAAAGCGATGGTAAGCCAGGGAGCGGGACCGTATTGCCAGCAAACGTGTGAGCAGCAGAACAGATGCCTTGGTGGTGGTCTTCAGCAGATGGTCCTGGAGAATTTTTGACTCGATTCAGCTGAAGTTTCTCCTTCCCCTCTACACCCTGCTACTGGAGTGGGATGGCTTTTACACTGCGGTACTGGATCAGGGAGCTGCGTCTAACAGAGATGGTGCCGGAGGGTCACGGGACAGCAGGTTCCTGGTTTGAGGGGTGTTGGCAGGATGCGCCTGGACTCACACGAGCGGAGGGGGAGGAGCCTGCCTTCGGGACCTGGTAACATCTGCGTTGCAAGATCTCACTTTGAGTATGTAGATAGATATACGGAGGGGAAATTAGCTGTTAATAGGAGCAGGGTTGGAGATAAGCATGGGGAAAGAAACCACAGAGCTCTGCAAGCCCAGCTGGAGGCTTGGGTAAGGTTAGGTTTGGCAAACACAGGCTGCTGGAAGAGTTTGTTTACAACTTTGGTTTTCAGGGCTGACTTTAACACGAGCCTGCCGTGGCTAGGAGACGGTCCCGCTTGGGAGCTGGGTTGGGGTTACATTTTCCAACTGAGGAGCAACACATGGGATGCAAGAGCCCCGGCCCTGAGCGACAGAGCTGGGACCTGGCACCTCAGGTTAGAGCGGCCTGTGTGGGGTGAGAAGGCACGTTCTGGTGTCCTGGGCAGGCTGAGCGGCCTGAGTGGGAGTTGTTGGGTCAGAAGCGGTTCCTACTGGCTTTGCCAGAGGGTGCCCCTTCCCTTCCTCTCTTGCCACCTACCTTTCTGCCTGCTTTGGCGTGTGAGTCTTTCCGCCAGGTGTTGGTAACGCCGCTGTGCCAAGTTTGTGCCTGCAAATGTGTCGTAACAGTTGAATTTGTGCCTTACCCACTCTGCGGCACTGCTGTGCAGGCAACTGGCCCGTTTCCTTCATTGCTTTTGTTCTGAACGTCCTGACTCAGTGGCTGCTGCCCTTCATCCTCCCTTCGTGGTAGCTCAATCCCTTTCAGAGTCGTACCCCTGGGTGCTGGGTGTGAGAGGGAGACGGTCACATCCCAAGTTAGGTGTTTGAGACAGGTTGAAGGAATTGTTCCCTGGAGATCCCTCTCTGTCTGCCTCGACTGCACAGGGAGTTGCAGAGAGATAATTAGATTTCAGATGTAGAATAAGGAACAGAAGCTGTCGTGGATTGCTGTGGGTTTGCTTTTGAAGATTTTGGCCTCTTTTTGTCTTGTGAAAATTAAAAACTGTTCATTTTACACAGCCACCTGGGATTTGGTCCAGAAACACCAGCTTTGCTGTTCTCTCGGAAGGGGAACCCCTGTCTTATACATGTTTCTTTCTCTCACCCTCAAGAACTTAAAAAAAAAAAAAAAAAGTTGCAAGTGAGCGTACCTCTGGTACCTGGGTTTATGTGCTTGAAGCGCAGGACACTGATCCCAGAGGAACCAGACGCTGGCTGGAGAGCTGGGTGCTGTGCTGTACAGGTGTTTTCCCTGGCAGGACGGCTGCAGGCTGGCAAGGAACAGTTAACAGTCGGGATCTAGACTCGGTGCGCGCAGAACAGCTGCTAATCTGCAGACAAACGTGTTCCAACAGGAAAAATAAATCTTGTCTGTACCTGCGCTCGTTTGCTCCCGCTGGAGCCAAATTGCAGCACTGCCTGTCAGCCTGGCCCGGGACAGGCCCGCGGGCTCCTGGCACCAAGAACGCCGGCCGTGTTTCCTGCCTGGCTCCAAGTCGACGTGGCTCCTTGGGTCGGAGGGTCTCGTGCAGGGGTGCAGCCGGGGGGCCTGTGCGCATGTGTGAAGGCACCAGGGTAAAGTGACCGCCCGTACGCCGTTTTGCGATGTGATCTCTCTCCCCTCGCGTTGTCGTTGGCGCTCGCTTACCTGCCCCATGGCAGCCGCGGCGCTGTTTGCGAATCACTGCTCTCCAGCTGTCCTTGCAAACGCGCGATTCGCAGCCGTGTTGGTGTTTTGTTTGTCTCCCAGGTGTTTGCAAGCATTCCTGTGAGTTCTCTCAGATCTCAGCGTTTTGGCACAAATGCTTCTTGACGTCACGGTCGCACATGTGCCGCTCCCACGGCGGGTGAGCCCCCGGCACAGCTTCGGTGACCGTGGGCATAGCACGGCGAGGGAGCGCACAAAGCAAACCCATGCTGCACACCTTGTTCAAATACGTGTCTTTTGATCCAGCAAGCTTCAGCAGAGAAGTCCAAAACTAGACTAAAAGAAAAAAAAAAAAGGACAAAGATTTAAGGTATGCTTTTCACAAGGTGAACAGTTGTTTCTGGATTTCTCCTTCTTTGGCTTTTTTAGCTAGCCCTTAGGTTTTATTTGAAAATCAGATTATTCATCATGAATTTTTGGAATTGAAATAAATCTGGAGACCTTTGCCCTCGTTGTTACAAGACAAGCCTTTGCAAATGGCACCTGGTCCATTGCAATAAAAAAAAAAAAAACCCTAGAAAATTATCTAAAAAACTAAAAAGAATAAAAAGTCATCTAAAACACAACAAAAGCAGTCTAATACATACTCACTGTTGGCCTTGCCTTGCAAACTGATATATTGTCTTCATTACAACCATGAAAACAAACTCCTTCAGTCCAAGTTTTTCCTACTAGACAGTGTTTTTGAGAGAAACCATTTCAATTTCTGGGCCTGGGGAGTTAAAATGACAGAAATAACTTCTTTGCTTATGGCTAACCTGTCAGAGGAGAGGCAGATCTTGGCCATCACACTTCTGCCCCCATCCAAACTTCCTTAATATTTGGAGCAGACAGATTTGAGCTTTTCTGCTGTACATGGCTCCAGATGCAAAGCTTTGTTCCAGCTGCTCCGAGAGGTGTTTTGGATCTCCTGCTTGGCTGGGGACCATCTCCAACAGGAACCTCGGGAGCAGAGCCTGGACTTGTACCTTCTGTTTAGAAAAAAAACAAAACACCCCAGGTGGAGAGCGTTGCAGTCAAGGTGATCCTTGTGCCTGCAGCCCTCTTCTGTGCTGACTTCTTCCAGCCTAGCTGCAGATGTTTCTTCCTCTCCACTTCTTGCTTGTGGTCAGCAACAGTCAGGCCCTCGTTTTCTTCAGTTTTGTAATTTTTTTCCCTCCAATTATTTGATAATTTATCTCCTTGTTCCTCATGACGTGCTCTTTGCCTCATCCTTGCTATTTCTGTTGTTTTTCAGAGCAGCTAAAGGAGCTAAGCTGCAGGTGAGTCCCTGCCATCTGGCCATGGCACTGGTGGTTTGGATGTGACCATAAATCCTGAGATCCAGAAGGATCTCCTCTAGCAACAGCCACATACTTGTGGGGCTGCTCAAAGCAAATAATCTGTGATGTAGGTTGGGCTGCCAAGGTGCAGGTCAGGGGCGGATGAGTCGGAAATTGTTGCAGAAAGATGAGGACATGCTAGTTAGCCACCTCCATCCTCACTTTGCATGCCTACAGCACAAAGCAGGGAAAGGAGAGAGGTGGATCTGGTTGCTGGCAGTTCACTGAATGGAACGCTGGAGGAGCTGTGGCAAAGGCTGTCCCTGGTTCCTGGGGGTCTCTCTGCTCAGGGTGAGGAGGACAGGCATGTGCAGTACCCATCGAGGCTGTGCTAGCCATGGAAATGGGGACACTGCTACAGGACACCGGTAGCTTCCGCGGTATTCTGATCATGCCCAAGTAATTTATGGTTGCAAGTTGGTGCCAATGTGAGATATACTGAGACTTGTTGGCATCCTTGAACGCTATTTTAAGAGGGGTCAGATTTGTGTCCCACTGCATTGCCAACAAAGTTGAGTTAGGCAAATTTTCCACCCCTTGGGGGACACTCTTTCTCCACAGAGTAAGGGTTGTACCCAAAGGCTGGGGTGGCTGCTCCTTGGGCATCTTTCACTGGGGGGGCGCACGGGAGCATCTCTTGGAGCCAGGGAAGTGCCAACCTGCCTGTCCCTGCCGGGCAGCTGCTAAAGTTACGGGGAGGAGGAAGGGGAAATAGAAAAACGAACTGCCTGGCCCTGCGGCAGCTGCAGCCTCCCTGCTTTAGGAAATAAGCTGAAGGTAAGTTCCCTCTTTGAACCACGGTCCCCTGAACTCGCGTTTCGTACCAGCTTAGTGCCTGATGCTGTGACTCTGGAGGGAAAATCCTGCTGTGGGATGTTACTTTGGGTTGTGCAAAGAAGCATGCAAGCAGCCTGTGATTAATAGGATGGCAGGTAAGGCTCTCCTGGGCTGAGACTGCCTGTATTTTGTTCTCCATGTGGGTTGCCCCACTCTGCAACTGTGGTGCTGCAGACAGCAGCTGCTCCTAACCTCTTCCTCCCACTGCCCTCCAGCAGTTTAACCAGTGCTGTCCAGTAGCAGACAGGGCAATTCCCAGGATAAGTGTGCAACTGATCGGAAAACACGCCAGCTGCCATGGAAGCCTCCTTTCCTGTGAGCACGGTCCAGTGCAGCCCACGGACCTGGGGGCTCCTCCTTCTGCACCCACCCATTGCTCTCCCCAGCTGTTGGGGAGCAGGGACTGTCACCATCTGGGACAACTCTGGGCTGGAGGGCAGCTGCTTGATGGAGGTAGGACATCTCCAAAAAGGTGCCTGCTAGCTGGGCTCCGCTTTGCTCTCCTTCAGTTCCTCTGCTTTTCGTATTGTGTCTTCTTGTTCCCTGCTTTTTTTTTTTTTTTTTTTTTT
>WHYT01017462.1:212771-225553 GCA_009806455.1 Tetrax tetrax | reverse complement strand
CTCTGGTGGGACTGGTGACCCGTGGGAGGGGGGATGCCATGGCAGGGGGGATGCAGGATGGAGCTGGCAGCGTACAGGAGATGACAGCCACCCCGGTGTTACGAAGCTGGCTCCCAGGGCACTGCTCCTCAAACGGGGCTTGTGAGCTTTTTTTAAGGCTTGGCTGCTGTGTCAGTGGCTCTGGGATCACGCAGGGGCGTGTTGTGTCTTCGGAGCATTTTGTGAACAATGAAACTGCAATTTGTGCCAGCATGACTGCTCTTACTCGCAAAGTGATGACAATTAAATGAAGTGCAATGTTAAATGACCAGTGTCTCATTTTCTAGAGGACAACTGAGATTTCTTCTTCACACACTGATGCAAAATTTTTTAAACTTAAGACCTACTAAGAGGAGAAGGGGACCGATTTATCTAAGACAAATCACAAAAACTTGCTAATTCACTTAAGTGCGTGCTCTGTGTTGCTGCTGTTTTGCTGCTACAGGCTTTACTATAGATCTGAAAAAGTGTCCAACATGCAACAAAGCTGGGTTTTTTTGTTTTTTTTTTTTATTTTTTTTTATTTTTTTCCCTGGACACCGCAGCCATGATCTTCGCTAGAAACTATGCAAACACGATGGGACAGCCTGACCGTGCAAGGTAGTGCTTTCTCCAGCAGCTGCTGATCGGGGTCAGGCACATCGCAGGAGAGGACCACAGCAGCTCCCCGCTCTCTCCTCCCCAGATTTCCTAGCTGCGGTAGGTGATTTAAGGTTAACATTCCTTCATTCATTAATTTAGCTGTAGCTATAAAAAAATGGAATGGTAAGAGGATGTTCAAATTCATCAACAAGAGCTGGAGAACATTGTATTTCTGTTGGTGGTCGTGTCTTTACATATTATAACAGACAGGAGGACGGCCAGAAATCTCATTCTTTTGACAGCTGTCTCCAGTACAAGCAGGTCCTCATTTCCAGCAGGACCTCTCAGGTGCCACCACAATACCAACTAGATAAGAATGATTTGATGTATTAAAAGATTTGATAAGTTGAGACTATTAACCATTGCCAACAGTAAACAGCATCTGTGGTTTTCTTACTCTGTGTTGTTTTAAAGGGCTGTACCACCCCGAGCTGCTACCTGTAGGAATTCGGGTCTGGTGTAGCTGTGAGTGGCTGGCGTTCGTCATCAGCTTCAGGATACCGCTCCTGCAAGGTCAAGTGAAATTATTATACCACTGCCTTTTTCTATTTTAGGTTCAATGGACACATTCTTACAGCTACAAAGTATTATGAAAACAATCTTTTATTAGACTAAACTTTGAAGCTGCAGTATTAACCATTTTATAAGCCTACGATCAGCGTTTCTGTGGTGAAGACAAACCGCCATCCTCTTTCTGTTTAAGCCAGCCCGTCTCCTATTTTTGCATTCTATATTTTAAGGTTGTCTCACTCTATGCTACACACTGCTCTTCTGGTCCTTTTATTTGTGATTCAGATAACTTCTGTATGACCAACAAAATTTACTTCAGTAACACATTCTACTTAAAGGAAAAATTATATTTTGAACTTGCTTTGTGTTTTTTCAGCATCGTCCCCTCAAATGATTTTATTTCTCTGCTTTGGCACTAAGTAATAGCTGGTTTTCCTCCTTTTTAAGGACATAGACTTACTGATTTCTAGATGAAAAATCCACCAACATTAAGACAACTCATTAGCATGCACAGCTATAGCACAGGATGTTTTATTTTTCTGACAGCTCCAGCTTTGTAAAATTCTCTGTAAACTGTGGGGAAAAAGTAACCATTTTGGTGCATAACTGGGCTGTACTACAGACAGACACGTTTCCCAAGCAGGAACCGATCTGCAAACCATTGCCATTTTGCAATGCAATTAGGAATGAGATTGACAGCCGTATCTTTAATTAAATATGCTAAGTGAGTTGATCAAAAGTGGTCAAGCTGACAAAATGAAAGTATCCTTGATCTGTATCTAAATACACATTTTTCAAAGGAAGATGAAGCTTTTTCTCGTACCTTCATATTCCAATAGCTGGCAGTGATTTCAGCCCGTCAGCTTGCATCTACTGCTGTTGATAAGGCGTCTGATAATATGTTGGGGTTTTTTTTTTTAAAATCTATTTTTCTCCCCCAAAGATTTATGGATTTTGGGTGACCTTGTCAGGTTTGCCCTTTTGTATTCAGTGAGTGACCCAGAATCTTCAGCCCCTATTTATTTATTTTTGCCATTTTGGCAAGGTTATCGGCTAGATATTTTATCGGGCTATATTTCTACTGTGTTTCTGGCTTCTGAAAACTCAGGCTCAACTTTGGCAGTTAGGACCAACTGCACGACTGCCAGCAGCTCCAGAACACTTTGTAAGCTCACCAGAGGGGCTGCAGGAAAGCAAAGCTGCCTCTTGTCTTGGGATGAGGCTTTTCATCACAGCTTTGACCCAGAAAAACATCCAGTGCCTTACCTTGTAGTTTACTGGACATACTTGTCCTCTCCTATTATGTCCTTTCATCATCTCACCAGCTCCTTTTCCACTTGACCTTTGAAGCACTGATGGGATATTTTCTTCCACCACTTACTGCAGCTCCTCTCAGGCTGGGCAAGAGTCCCTCCTTCCACCCAGGGACTGTTTTTTCTTCATTTGCTTGTCTGGTTTGATGTGTACGCATCCAGCCAGCAAACAAGGGCAGTTCACTTAAAAACAAACATGGTTTTATTTATTACAAGCCATTTTAAATCACTTATTTGACTTTTAAATTATCCTCAGCATTGAACTCTCATCTGCTTTGCAGATGGAAAGCAGCACTTACCAAACAGCCCTTATTTATGGGACATGACCAGGCCACAGTCAAACCATTTTGATGCTCTTCTGACTGTTTTCATTTTACCTTGTCCAAAGGCTCAGCCAGGCTCCCTGGACTTCCCAAGCAGGTGGTAATCTGTTTTCTGGAGGCTTTTCTGAGCTGGCATTATATGGGCCAGCCTCCTGACTTGACCTCTAAGGGTTTCTGAATCTGCCTGGGTTCGAAAGGTGAGGGTGTGTTCTTTACCAAAGTGGACCCACGGAGCGAAGCTGAAGATGGGCCTCTCTCCCTGTGTAGAACTGTGATGTGTCAGTGTTACAAAGGTCACGTTTTCCTTAATGCCACATGCAGCACCATGTTCCTTCCCAGAAACTGGTCTCTTGACTTTTGTTTTGTGTGTTAAACAAATTCCTAGCAAAAATTTCTGGTATGACTCTGAAATGCGTCTTTAATCTGATGCCCCTTCAAGTTCAGTCCTTCATAGGCACTAGCTGAAATGTATAAATAATTGAAAAGGGTAATGCTTGGAGTTATTCAGTAATAAATAAGTTTAAGTTAACTTTGGGTATGACTCTGCAATGAAGACCTTTGCCCTTCTGTTTATAGGTACTGTCAATACTGTCATCCGGGTTGGAGACCATTTGTCACTGTTTGTTCGTTCCTGGATAAACTCGACACGCAGAAACAACTAGATACATCTCCTTGATACACACACTCGGTTTTCTTAGAATGATAAGAAGGCCAAAACTTTGCAAAGTCTGATCAGGTTACCGCTTTGGGGCAAAGCAGGCTTTTTGGCTCAGGACACACCGTATATCTTGGACAGAAAATGCTTGGATCAGACCTGCCCTCCGTTCTTCCAGCGATGTACAAGTACGACCAGCTAGTCCTCAGCCTACTGGGATGGACAGTGTCCTCTTCAAAACAAGCAGTCCTTCTTTCTGGCCCTTTTGCTGTCTTTTCAAAAAGCAATATTTGAAACTCAAGGTTTTCAGCTGCTTTCCCCCATCGCACGCCTGTTCCACAGCTCCAAGGAGCTAGCTGGGTTTGCGGTGCCACTTCCCTGTGATTTAGGGGGCTGCTGTCTGGGGTGGGTTTGGTGGCTCTTGCCTCAGTCCTTGGGCTGGCAGGAGCACTGCGGCTGGTGGGAGAAGTCCGTCCATCCTTTCTTGAGTGGCTGGTCTTGTTTTGCTAAGGAACAGCTCTGGAGGGACAAAGAGCAGCTGCAAAGGGCCCGTGGGGGACAGCAGAGAGGGGTGCAAAGGGCTGACGTGAGGCAAGCTGAAGCAGGCTGTTTTTCATAGACTTTAAGGTGTCTCATGTATCTATGCTGATAAGCCATTTTTTTTCTGAATCCTGTTGTTTTCAGCATCAAGGCTTTGGATGTACCACAGCAGAGAAGTTCCCCATTTTAACCTCTTGTTGTGTACTTTCTTTGGTAGTTTTTTAGTTGTTTTTTTTTTTTTTCCATTTTAAATATCCCACCCTTAGTTTGATAGTTCAGATAAAGTCCCTTTATCCTACAGTACAAGAAGAAAAGTTCCTGATCAGTCCCTACCAGACATTACTTCATGTACTTTTATTCTGTCTCCCTTGTTTTTCTCTGAAGATAATAATCTCAATCTTTTCAATCTTTTGTGAATTGCCATGCCCTTGATCCTACTTGTAACTCTTCTTTGAATCCTCTGAAGTTCCCAGTCTCTTAGAGATGGCTGGAGATGGCTCGACCACAGCAGTCTGCTTGAGGTTGTACCACAGATCCATGTCAAAATACTCTATCTTTTTATTGTTCTTCATCCTATTTTATTTGCTTGCTTGTTTTATCTGCACACTCAAAGGATGCAGTTGTTGAGCAACAGAAAACAAGGTTGGGTGGCACTTGGGTGCAAAGGCAATGATCTAGGTTACTTCCTGAAGTGTTCCGTGTATATTTGTTCCATCTATTCATAAAGACCTCTGGTGACTCCATAGCTCTCTAAGCCATCCCAATGTTTTGTGACATTTGCTATTAGAAAGGCAGAAAAATACCTAACCTAAAGCTTCCTTACTGCAATTTATATCTCACATATCTCCCATGGGCAGGGAAAACATCTTTTCTCATTGGTCTGTGCAGTGTCTTAGGTATCTTAGCAGTTTGCCTTTTCTCCAAAATGTGTAACTTCACACAGCACAATGAACTTTCTTGGCCACCACATTGTCCATTCATCTAGCTTTTCTGAAGGTCTCTAAAGTTTTCTCCGGTCCTCTCTGGGGTCTGGTTAACTTAATAAATTCATACCTATGTTTTCTACTTCTATTTATCATATCCCAGTTTTCATCTTTTCCCAACGTGTACTGTAAGAAACAACAAGAAATGGATTTAGGATGGAAGGCTGAGGCCTTTGCTGTTCGCCTGATGCCCTGATGAAAAGTGACCACTAACCCTCCTCTCTGCTTTCTCTCTCCTGGACAAATTCTAACATCATAAATGGTCCAATATATTTCGGAAGACTAAGTAAGCTTATGTTTTTCCTTATTCCTTACCATACTGATGCAATCAATTCTAAGAGATTAGTGAGATCTGATTTTGGATTTAAAAAACCTTACCTACCTGTTCTGGTTTTGTTTGGTGAGGGGGGCCTAAGGTGGCAGCTTCTGTAGAAAACTGCTAGAAGTTGTTTCCCCTTTGTTCAGTGGACTTGGCCGGGCCTAGGGCAGACCTGCTGCTGGCCAAGGCCGAGTTGATTGGAAGCAGAATGTCCCATGATAGCGCCTCTGCGATAACGTACTAAAAAAGGGGAAAACTGAAGAAGCTGAGTGGGGGCAGACAGAGGGAGGCGTGGGCCTTGCAGCCCTCACCCTCTGGCCTCCCGCCGGGCGGCCGACTGGGTCCGACTCGGCCCGGCCCAGCTGCAAGAAGTGGGGAGGAGATGAGCAGTGAATAAGATGTAAAAAGGATCCTGAGAGGCGTCTGCCAGCCTGTTGTGAGGAACAGCTGCAGACACCAAAGTCAGAGAAGAAGGAGGGGGAGGAGTAATGCGGCTCCTGGCCGAGATTCCCCTGCAGCCTGTGGTGGGGACCATGGTGAAGCAGGTTGTGCCCCTGCAGCCCATGGAGGTCCACGGAGGGGCAGAGATTCACCTGCAGCCTGTGGAGGTCCATGGAGGAGCAGAGATCCACATGTAGCCCATGGAGGACCCCACGCCGGGGCAGGCGGGTGCCTGAATGTGGCTGTGGCCCATGGAGGCCCCGCTGGGGCAGCTGTTCTGGAGGGACTGCACCCTGTGGAAGAGATGACCCACGCTGGAGCAGTTTCACGAAGGACTGTGGCCCGTGGGAGGGACCCCACGATGGAGCAGAGGAGGAATGCGAGGAGTTTTTCCCCCAACGACGAAGTAGTGGCATGAAACAACGTGTGATGAGCTGACCGCGACCCCCATTCCCTCTTCTCCCTCCCTGTGCTGCTTGGGGGGGGAAGGTGGTAGAGATAATGTTAAGCTTGGGAAGAGGGAGGGGTGGGAGGAGGTTATCTTGCTCCCTGTCTCATTCTCCTGCTAGTTTTAGAAATAAATGAAGTTTTCCCCAAGTCGAGTCTGTTTTGCCCGTAATGGTAACTTTAAGGATTTTCTTCCTGTCCTTATCTCAAACCTTGAGCTGGTTTTCTTAAATTATCTCCCCCTGTTCTCTCGGAGGGTGGGGGGAGTGAGAGAGAGACTGCATAGTCTGGTCCCGATCAGGGCTGAACTATGACACTACCATAACATGACCTTTCAAATGTTTTGAAAGACCATTCTGACTGATTGGCAGGTAAAGATGTGTGGCTGCACAGTTTTGCTGGCAGCCCAGTTGTTTCAGCTTCTGACAGCCATGGATATGCTCTATGTGATCTGGAGAATGGTTAATCCAATGTTTCCTTATTATTCCAATGCAATTTTTAGAGAGGAGAGCAGTAAAGGGAGGGTAACTCTATGATACTTTTTATTATAAGACTGTAAAACCCTAACCCCTTCCTCTACCGCAACTGAGCAATTAACTTAGAGAGTTCCAATTCCAGCCTGTTAAGGCTTTTTTACTTCTTCAAGAAGCTCTCCCCCTTTGGTCTTCAAGGTCCATTTGTGTCATTCTCATTTTCCCTTTCTTCACTGCCAACCGAGATGTGAGATTTTCCGTTCTACTGGCTCTCATAGATTCAGATTTCTATACTCTGCTGGCTTTCCAATTGGCTCAAATAATGCACGGAAATGTCCCAGCTTGATCCTTGTCTCCCTGGGATCCGGGTCATCTCCAAAAGGCTTAATTTTTTTATTTTTGTTTTTTAGTTTTCCTGTTTTCACTTTGATCTTTTGGTTAATAAGTACCAGCCTCCCATTGCTATCACTACATCACAGCCTGGGATGCTCTGGATCTTTGAGCCTCGCTTTTAATGGAGTAAACGTGAGACTGGTGAAGAGGTGCGGATCGGAATTTAAAGTACAGTAGTTGCTTTGCACAAACTCTCAGTGCTTGTTAAGAGGTGGGATGTAGCCTACGACACTTCAATGTAAACTAGGAGTATTGACAGAAAGTAGCTGGTTGCTCTGCACTGAGTAACCTCCCCGTACACACAGGCCTCCAGCTGAAGGTTCAGCTGATGGTATCTTTTGAATCAGATCCACTGTAATACTTCCAACTAAAGAACTCTGCTGCAGCAGGACATTTGGGAAAGATTAAGATGAATGAAGTAAAGGTGTGACATTAAATCGCATTAGTTAAAGCTCACCAAACCTCTGTGTGGATGCTCTCTCTTTTACAGAGGAAATATCCCTGGCTTCCTTTATATTTAATTCTGAAACACTTAATCCTAAAATGTTCATGCTGGGGTTTAAGGCCCTCTTACTTTCCCATCTGCAGTTAATTCAACTTAAATGTCTTAGATAGACAGCCAGTCTCATTTAAGAGTAGATGGTTTGCTGCTCTGCTTAGAACTTGTGTTTTAAGGGGGAGAAATTTGTTCTCTAAATTCTGCCTCATTGTGACATTTGACAGTTTATGTTAGGCAGAGTACTATTATCATCGTTTTTGTTGCTTTTTCTGCCTATTGGGCATCTCAGCATGGGACATTAAACATCCTCTTTTCTTTTAATCTGGAGATTTATAACACTAATTTTATAGGAATGCTGTGTGGGACCAAGTCAAACATATTAGAGATATCTGAACGTCTTTTGTCTACACAAAACCATCTTGACTGACGCTGACTTGCTATCTTTTTTTTTTTTTCAGGCAGGCATATCTCTCATCAAACCATTACTTTTCATTTTCTCTGGGATTTTTGCGATATCTTCAGCTCAAATTTTAAAGCACTTCAAGCTGTTGTATTGTAAAATAAATGAATGAGTCAAGTCTGGCGTGTTTGTGGCACGAGACATAATCTGATATGAAGACTTCTCCAGGGCTCAGGTGGAAGCTGAACAGTCTTCTCCTCTAAATAGATTTGGGAGCAAAAAAGATTTTGGAAAAGAGCCAGGTGACTTTCATGCGCCTTCTCCTTCTGACTGTGCAACTGTGTGACTGATAGCATGATGATTGATTCCTGATCTGCCAGCACCATAAGGCAATGCAGACTCAATTGAGTCGGCCTTACGTGGGATCATGAATTGAAAGCCTGCTACAAAAAAAAAAAATAATTAAAACAGAAATTCAATCAGGGATGCTGAAATGAAGAGGAATAATTTACAGACAATGTGAGTGGATGCTTAGACAATGGAGTAATTTAATTTTCTGCATTGAATATTTGTGCTAGTCAAAGTGTTGGTGAAATATTTGAATGGAAAAAATGGATGGAAGGAGATTTTTCTAGCTTTCAATAGCAATTGTTCTCTGATTGCATCCACTGTTGAAATGTCTAGGCATTTCTGAAGCATCATTCATTGTTACACTGGCACAAACTAGTATTAACCAGGGCTACAGCCACCTTAGTGGTCCAAGGAAGGAGGAGGAGAGGCCATTTAGTTTTCTTTCCAATTCAGCATCTGACAGCTCCATTTAATTCAATGGGATATTTGCATTTTTGAAGCTACACATGTGTTTGGCTCAGTTGCTGAACAGGGAATGAGGCGTGAATCTACAATAAGGACTAACCAGTGTTTATCTCCACTTCTGTGATGACAAGCCATTTACAATAAACCAGTTACGTTTATTTCTTGCTCTCTATCTTGGGTTTAGTTCCAATGACGATTACTGTTTTTAATGCAGTCATGATTTGGTACTCACTTTTGTCAAAGGCTTTCCAGGCAAAACTGCAGGTGATGCCCAGCGCGTAGACTGGTGAGACACACAGACAATAAAGTTCAAACTAACTTTCACATGAAAAGAATAACTCAAGTGAGTTATTCTCTGTTAACATCTGTTGTCCCTGAAAGTCAAGTTAATCTCATCCTGCATCCAAGTTATTAAATTCAATTGTTTGATGATTCCACAAGCACAGAAAAGGCTGGTTTAGCATTGTTTGGGAAGATGAATTGTGTATTTCCACACCTTAACACCTCATCCTTTCTCTTGGATTTACCTGGATTTTGAACTTTCTGTTTGCAAATACCTTTTTTTGAGAACATAAAGATTTTTCAGCCAGTGTTCTCTGTACGTAAATTACTGACTCTTCACTGATAATATTAAGTCTGTTTCTTTCGAGATACAGCATGGCTATAAAATACTCAGTACAAATATTGATTGTTGACATGCAGATTGCTTTTCTATTTCCTTTGGCCTGATCCTGTAACCATGCACAGACAAAAATAGCTGAAGAGCTTTTAGAAAAGCCAACTGTGTGTGTTTGAAGGAATGAGACTATGAACTGTGACATCCACAGAGGGAGTGGAGAAGATGTTGTTGGACCCCTGTTTTACATGAGGAAGGAGCAGCAAGGAAAGCATCCCGGGTGAAGTCAGTAGGACAAGCCTCATCACAAAGTCTGGTGACTTTGTACGTTGCTCCAAAGACACAGATAAATCGCTGTGTGGATATGGGCAATTGGAGGCGGGGGGGCTACACTCGATGTTTGTTCATTTACCTATCTGTGGGCTAAATGGTTGAGCAGTAGGCCCACCTTAACAAGATTTTCAAAGAAAACAAAATATGTATTTTTAAAAACTGGAAAGGGATTTAAAAAGAGTTACAAGGATGAAACAAGACCTGGAAAAGAGAGTTAAAAATTCCGATACAGGGTCCTTAAACCTCATAGCTAAAACTACTGTTAGGAAGCTCAGGCTAGATGAATTCAGACAAATATGAAGGCTTAACCTTAAGAGTTAGGCCAAGTGGCCACCTTAAAAACCTACCTAACTGGTACTCTTCTCCCCTGAATTCCCAGACTGGATCTTTCCAGATCAGCTGCTGCTTCATTAGAAGTTACTGGCCTGATGCAGAAATTTCCAAATGAAATCCTCCAGTCCGTCGTGCAGGAGGTCAAACCAGGCTGTTCTGCTTGTTCTACACAGTTACTTGTGAAGCCACTTCCTGTTTAAGACCTTTTAAAACACCCATATATTCTCCAACGATTCCCAAAAGCCACTCTTCTTATTATATAGCCTACTTGTGCTTCCTATTTTTCTTGGTTTCTAGATTTATACAGGAAAAAAAAAGGAAGTTAAAAAAAAAAAAGAGAAAAAAAAAAAGTGCCTTTTACTTTCCATTATTTAGCCCTCCTAAAAAAAGGAAACTGAAACGTACTGTGCTCCACGCTGCACACACGTTGCCTTTTAGAGGGTTTCTCACGGGTGGGCAACTTCTGGAATTCAGGAGGGAGAGGGAAGACTATATTAAAGACTATTAAATTTTTTCCCTAGGGAAAAGCGGAGTTTGTCTGCTATTTACAGAGCGGCACAAGAAAAAAAAAAAAGTCAAAATGTAAGCGCTCCTTTAAGCTTCTCAAACTACTGACTTTATATATTGCTTTTTTATATTTTGCTATGTCAAAACACTGATATTGATAAATAAACACTGCAGTATTAGATGTGTGTCAAAGCACTAATACAAGCAGTGCCGCAGCGCTGTGACCTGGTGAGGAATTACCATCATTTGAAAATATGGGTGGCAAAGAGGTAAAGGTCCAAGGTCTGACGTGTCCCTTTGCTGCAGGGGACTTCCAGATGAACAAAGCACTGCGAGATTCTCAATGAACTCGACAGTTTGTAGGTGCTCACAAACTACTGGTTTCCTCTTGAAACAACAACAAACTCCAGCCTAACCCAAACTGACATTTGAAAACTGGAGCATGTCTTGATTAAGGTCATAGAAGAATGGTGGGAGAGTAATGAACAGAACCCAAATATGCTGAGTCTTACTTCTTTGCTGTAAATATAAGATAGTCATTCTTCTTCATATTACTCTGTTAATTGCCAAACAAATTTTTTTTGAAAAGCAGGTTCCAATTGATGTGTCCTTGGAGAAAGACTTGTGCTCACCCTGCAGAAAGCTTGAATTCCTCAGTGTATTTTAAAATAAGGTTTTAGTGCTGAGCTTCCTGACTCAGACTTAATGAAATTCAAAAGGTTTTTTTTCTTTTTGACAGGTAAAAATGAATAGAGTTGCCAAATTAATTGTCTTTGAAGGAAAAAAAAAAATCAAAGCTCCATAAATGTACATCTTCCCTCGGTTTCTAAAACACTATTTTTGGAAAATAAAAGTTTCCCATTTTATTCAGCAAGCACATTAATGACACTTCTTGTATTTATGTAAAACTGTAGACGACTGCATGAAATGTAGCCTTATTTTATTAACTCCTCTGTTCATACAGATCAAGTATTCGGTGCAATTATTTTGAAATATATGCATAAAGTCAGGGTAGACCTCGAAATCAGGTCTTAAAGTCATGAATATTTTCTTCTTAATGCAATTTATTACACTGTAACTGGATGTCACAATCCATGACCTGCAAAAGGATGCAGAACCTTATTAATGCATTTCATGAAAGGAACTAGAAACCCTGCACAAAGCTGACTCGCCAGGCAGACACATCTTACTGCTAACAGAACCTGAAGGAAGGGCATAAGCCTTCTCGCGGAGACAGGGTGATCCTGTAGGACAACCTGGGAATAACTAAGCTTGTAGCAAAAAGCTTTGGGCTGCCGCTGATTGAATGACTCACAAAGCTAAGCCCGACGAAGCTGGTAAATTTTACACAATAAAGCTTATGCAGACTTTGGCTTCAATCCAGCAGAGCACTTAAGCACATGCTTAATTATAAGCAAGTGACATAAAGCAACTTAGTTAAGGACGTGTTTAAGTGTGTTGCTGGGCTGAAGACTTTCTGTAGAGAAACATCAGACGAAGTTGGGAGATGCAAGAGGGACCAAGACACAGCCAAAGTCATAGACAGTTTGAGTGGAGAGCTCTTCCAAGGAACCTGTGGGCTTTCAGAAGATTTGGCCTCTAGCAATTCTCCAAATTGTTTACTGTCTGGGGTCACGGAGGACATCACGATCGTGGAGCACCATTACAGTGCAGAGAACTCATCTTGGAACCCCACGATGGACTTGGAGGAGCCGAGAGGCCCACAGCCGCCACCTCCCTAGGCACACCTGAGGGCTGAGGCCTCCCGCATCCCTCTGCCCCAGAGGGCCCCGGCCTCACCCCAGAGGGGAGAGGGGAACCGGGCTCCGTAGGGGGATCAGGGCTTCCTCCAGCCTCCGCCGTGCCGGCCCGGGCTGGAAATGAACGGGCGGGAAGGACACCGGCGGCGGGGAGGGGGCGGGCATCAGTCCCTCCGGCAGCGCCCGAGGCCTGGCCACCCCGCAGGGCCCTTCCCGCCCCACCTTCCCCTCAGGGCCGGCACGGGCCCGCCCGGCGGGGCTTCCCACCGCCGCCTCAGCCTCCTGACCCGCGCATAACCCGGGCCGCCGGCACCGCCCTGGTCCCGGCGGGAGGTTCGGCTCGGCTCGGCTCGGCTCGGCTCGGCTCGGCCCGGGCCGCCTCCCCTCTTCCTCCTCCTCCTCCTCCTCCTCGCTTCGCCGCGCCGCCGTCCCGCCGCGCC
>WHYT01017462.1:163748-211415 GCA_009806455.1 Tetrax tetrax | reverse complement strand
GATGAGGAGAGGGGCGGCGGGCGGCCTCCTGCCCCGCTCCCCGCCGCCCCGGGGGCCGCCGGCAGCTGCCTTCCGCTGCTCGTCGGCCGGTGGCGGGGCGTCCCCGGCTGAGCCTGCCCCTCGCACGGCGGGCCGGGAGCCGCGGGGCCAAGCAGGCCGCGCCGGGGATGGGGCCGGCGCTGCCGGCGGGGCCGTCTGACAGACGGACAGACAAAGAGCCGGGGGAGCCGCCGACGGACGGGGGACGGGCGGGCGGGCAGCCGGTGCTCCCCGGCCCCGTCCTCCCGGACGGCCGTATCCTCCCGCTGCCCGTGTCTCCATTGTTCCTGGTGTAAGATAGGTGAAGCGTGCCGGCTTGTGAACGTTTGTTTCATTTAATTTTATCTTTCGAATAACCTTCTCCGAGTCTCCTCTCAGCTGCTCGGAGGAAGCTTTTGCGAGGGACCTCTCTGCAGCGTCGGAAGCTGCTAACAAGTGCCAGGCTGGAAGTGGTTGGGAGAACAGGGGGAACAGTAGGAGTGGAGGAGTAATTAGTTGGGCTTTAAACGCTTTCACTCTTCATCGTCTTTCCTCCCCCAATTCCTGCCAAACCTCAGCTGGAATGACTGCAGTGATGTCTGTATTAAGCTGGCTCGTAAAAAGGGAAGGCAAACGTAAATCGTCTCTCTGATCACTTCGTTTCTGTAAACTGTTCAGAGCAGCTGTGAGGGCTTTTGCACAATGATAAGAAAAGTAGATATCTAGAGTCCTGTGATCACAGCTTTAGTCTTGCTTTGAAAGTCTACCTGCAGCACGACCTATCTTTCTGCGTGCATGTGACATTCTGGTCTGAGAAGTTTTAGATGGGAGAGACGTCTTACTTCTGATGAGCAGCATCTTCGCTGTTGGTACAAGACATGTGACAGAGGACTATGTTTTTTTTTTTTTTCTCTTGAATAGGATCTCAGTTACTTTGTTTATTTGCTGTACTTATTCACAGGTTTCAGTAATGCAGTACAAGCTTGCTAGGGATATGTACCTGGGCCCGTTAAGCTTAAACGTTTTGGAGTGCCCATATCAGATTTCATCCTTGTAAGTGATGGAACTTTTGCAGTCGTGCTCCCCGAGTTTGGTGATGCATGCATCGTGAAGGAAAGAGGTGGAGAAATAGTGCCAAACTGTATAGATTTTTGAAGAGCTAAAATCAGGCTAGATAAACTGATGGGCCAGTCTAGACTTACCTGTCCTGCTGTGTTAGAAGTCTACATACTTTTGGGCAATGTTAGTTTTTCAGTGTTCCAGTGTTTGGGATTTGTGCACGTGTCCAGTGACAGCTGTCATCTGCAGAAGCTTTGGCTGTGCTGGGAAGCTCCGGAGGTCATAAGGCCTGTTTTCCTCTGGGTCTCGTGGGATCTACAGACTCCTGGTACAGGGTACAGTCAGATTCACAGCAGAGGCAGGCAAACCCCATTCTTGTTGTGGTGATTAAGGAAAATGCTACAAAATTAGTTTTTCAATTGCACAGTTTCCCCAAAACACTTGTCATGGCCCTTCTTGATGAGTATTCAGCTGAATGCATGTATGCATTCAGTTTCCAAAAGTATATTTTTCATAATTGTTTCTGGATGTCTGCGTGGCCCTTTTCCCCACATATCCATGTGTTTAGTCAGTGAACTCATGTAACTGCAGAAAGCTAAAAAAGATGAGGCTGACTTCTTGTATTTAGCTGCCACGTGCACATACACTTTTTCTCCCTTCACTCCCCAGGCTCAGGCCTGAGAGAGCAGTTGTACGTGTAATCTGTGTTTCTGTTATTGTCCTCCTTGTCCATATGTGTTTAATTTCTACTGTATTGCAAACATATTCTATTTATGGAAAATCCCTAATGTAATGGATTATGAAATCAAATCATAAGTAGGTAAGTAGCTACCTGAAGAACCACAATGGTTAAAAAAAATTGGAAGAAAAATTACTCAGAATGTGAAAGGCTATATTGTAGGCTAAATTGTTGACCTGAAGGAACACATACTTCTGTAATATTATTATGTAGCTCATCAAAGATGATTTTCCCTCTCAGTGTATACAAGTTTATTGGTATTAGGATTTAAAGCTCTGTGGAGCACGCATGTATTCTAAAGAGAGCCGGTGTTGTAAAAACCACTGAGGTTGGAAGTTCTTACTTCCAGCTGAGAACTTCTCTGTACCAGTAATGTTAGAGTTGAACTATGAGAATACTAAGAATATATTACTCTAGTGAAATATGCTGACAGGACATCTAAAAGAGTTTAACTCACTTCTAGATGAGTTCTTTGCACCACAGATTTGATAATGTGAATTTGCAAATAGTGAAGTTCAGGGTATCGGTTGTTAGTGTATGGATTTAGGTAAAAGGTTTTAACGTTCACTAATGAGGAGGAAGGGTTTGTTGTATTCTGTTATTTTGGGGAAAAGCAGAGTGGGATTGTCTTCTGTATCTGCTGTTGGGAATTTGTTTGTTGTGACTAGGATCTTTGTAGGGTCTTCTTCTGGTGCGGACCTCTGTGTGGGCTGTTATCCCATTTAAATGTTACAAGTGGAGAGCTGTCTGTGTGGAGCAGTTTGATGGAGTGGGTCTTAGTCTATGAAACCACTTAAATTATTTAGCATAATTTGAGATTAAGTTTGTTTAGTTTTGGCTCTGATATGAAATATATTTTTCTGTGTGAAGTAACACAAGTTAAATGAGAAATAGTAATATTGGGATAACGTCTTTGACAGGTGAACATACTGCTGTTGTTCTGGAGACCGAAAATGCGAAACCGAGGTGTCTAACTTTCTTGTCCAAACTTAACAGTGTCCTTTATAGTGAATGAATGGGACAAGGAATGAAAAGTAAATGCAATTGGAAATATTTTTTACTTGGAAGACTCTTAAGTAGATCTAACAGAGAAATAGATGTGTTTTCAATGAAATAAGTACTTCTGGTGCCTTTGCCTGGCATTTTAGTGATAGCTGCCTTTCAAACCAGCATCGTTTATGGTGAAATAGATTCAGGCCTTGGAGTCTGATCTGCGTAACTGAGTGTTTAAAGAGAAATGAAGTCCCACAAAGTCTCCGTGGATGTCTGCTTCTGTCAGGTTGCAGGGTTTATGTGAAGGATCAGTACTGTGATTAACTTGCACTTTCATTTGTTTGGTTTTTTGACATAAATACTTTTGGGAAAATAGTATTTCCTGGAGTACTGAGATTCATAAAGGTTTTTTTTTTTCTTTTTTCTTTTTATTTTTTTTTCCTACTTCTGTGTCCTGGACTCTATGTAAAAATCCTTGAACTAGTATTGAGTTTATAAATTTAATTTACTGCTTTTTAGGAGCTGAGACACAGCTATTGACAGGACATGTCAGCAAAACACGACCATTGGCTATAATATATAGCTATATGCCAAGCACAAACATCTGTCTAACAAAAGAAAATCCATGCAGATTTTAATGAGATTTGTTTTCATTTACACAAATGCTGTTAGTTACTTTATTTCAGTACTTCCCAGTGAAGTTAAAAACACAACTCCATCTGTTTACTCGTTAGTACTCAATATACATTTTAAATATACAATTTTTTCATCATCTACATAGAACAGATTATTTTATACATCAGCAATAATGCCAGGAACTGCACAAGTGCCATAGGTTTAACCTATTTAAATTACAAATTATCTTATGTGTTAAAATGCAATAACATATGTAAGTATTTAAATATTATAAGTGATTAAATTGTATTCGCTTGACTGCATGTAGAGATATTTTTCATGTATCGTTCAGATACTCAGCATGTTGGATAAAATATCTGGAAAAATCCATAATATGTTATCACATAACTTGATTATAAGTGTGTCCTAAGGGGAAATACAGTGTCTTTTAGAAAGCCTGTGGAAAGCACAACATGCAGAAGAGTTAGAATCTCCCGATAACTTCTTCCATACTGTCAGAATTTTATTTTGGGAGATAATGTAGAGACTGACACTGCTTTTGCTCAGAAATAATGTTTTGGTGTACTCTTATGATATTATCAGTGTGTTAATGTGTTCAGGGCTATGATATCAAGAGGTAACAGTGTGACTACTGTAGTATAGTTAATATATTACTAATATATGTTACTCCATGATTTTGTTGCACTTTGGAAAACAGCAAGACATAGCTCTTCACTGGGATGTGTGCATCGGCCTGATCCTGCGATTGATACACTCTGCTGGCACATTAGTGTTACAGTATCTGCATCTTGTCACAGTTTGTGCAGAAAACTTTAAGGCAATAGTGTCTAATTCTTCCCTTATGACTAGGATGACATTTTTATAATCACAGAATTAGACAGTCTGATGATAAAATGAAATCTGTGTGGGAAGAAGTTCCAACCTGCAAACAGCAGTAGGGTATAATTTATGAACTGCCTATCAAATATAAACTGTCTAGATATCTTGGACTGGGGGGGGAGAGAGAAAAAAAAAACCCAAAACAAACAAAAAAACTTTCAAAAAACCAAACCAGAAATCGAGGTGCCTGTAAAATGTCTGTAAAACAAAATAATTGATTGATATAACACATTATGTTACTGATGTGTAAAGCTGTTGAGATATCTGTGTAAGGGAACTCAGATAAGAGGCTGGTAAGCCTTCTGCTCTAAAATTGTTTCAAATGAAAGCTACATTTATAAGGTAAAAAGATGTCCATTCATAAAATTTTCTATGAGTATCTTAATGTTTTTGTAATAATTTCCCATAAAGTCCATATTAACCTTTACTACTTATGTACCCCAAAATGGATATAAAAGACATCACTCAAAGGGTTTACAATGCCAGTAACGCCATGACCAGGGCATGTTCCCTTAGTGCAAGAGGTGAAGTGAGAAATATTGATGCTGGGCGTCAATCACTCTAGCAGTGCTTAAGAAAGGGGAAACAAACGTCTTTTTACACTCTCTGAAATTTAACCTCTACATGATTGTGCTGAAAATTTGTCAGATTTTTTTTTTTTCTTTTGTTGGGCTTAGATTTGAAACAGGAAAGTGGTGATATGCTCCTAAAAAGTACGTATGTGTGTATATGTAAAACACTTGTAGCAGGTAGTTATGATGATGTCTGGCTTAAAGCTCTAGTCCTTGAGAATGAGACATGTTCAGCACGAAGTGAAGTTTGTTTTGCCGTACGGTAAGCAGCATGTTGTGTGTGTTCGCTGCCTGGGATGTAGCTGTTTTGTAGTTTAGTGGGAAGGAGCAAAGCAAGTAAGCAACTTCTAAATTCACCGGCTTTCTGCAGGCTTCCTTTGGTAGTGAAAACTATTTAGTCTTACTTTCGACAAGTGAATCTGTAGTATTGCATTGCAGACATTCTTCAGCTTTGTAAAGGGAGAGTAGAGGGAGCAAAATGAATATTAAAGCCAAGAAATGAGTAAATTTCACAGGATCCATGGATGATTCTTTAGTCTGTAAGCATTATAACAGTCAGTATTTCCAGATGCAGTGGATGATTTCAGAGTTTTTCAAATAATAGTACTCTAAAGCAAATTATCATCTCTGTTGCTGACCTCCTGAAGTATGATTCTTCCCTGTTTTTAACCACATATGCAGTGGTTCCTAACATAGGTCACTGTTACGTGTCAGTCTCTGTCAGATGAAATATTTGTGAGATGGATGACAATTGTCAAGCCTTCAAGTTGGATCATTTCTAGCACTGAGCATTTTTAGATACAACATAACTGTATAAATAAATTTAAGAAATCTTCACATTTTGTGTCCTTAAAGTTTCTTTCAACAAAGGAGGTCTTCGTGAAAGATTGGGAAACTCGACCAACTCCCTTTTGCTAAAGTAATCTCACACTTCTTACCTTGAAGAAATTTTTTGTAATGACTACAGTAGGTCAAGTGTAGAGGAAGATGGTCTGTCCTCAGGGTACCAAGATGTGATGCAATTATTTTAGACCACAATCACTTGCAGATTTTCTAGAAGTATCTGTGGAATATTGGTTTTGACCTTACAGCAGTTTTTTTTTTACTAAAATCTAGCGTGAAGTTGCCCTGGGTGAATATTACTTTAACAATATCAAACAAAAATGAATCATTCATATGGGAGAAAGACTGCCGTCATCCCTCAAGGAGGAAAGCTTTATTAGGCTGCTGTTCTCAGGAGCTTCCTCTGTCACTGGTGAACCTGACAGGTATACTCTGTGATTAATTTTCGTCTGAGTCAGCAAAAAGATGTGAAAGTTATGTGATTGTCTTCTGGGAATGGGGAAAGCTTGTGTTCTTAGGAGGTGTAAAGAAGTGAGGGAAAGCTACTCGGCTCTAATGTTGCCTTTTCCTTATAGAGATTATGAAGTTTTCTTTTTAAACGGCTTGTAGAAAATAATTGTTATGTATTTAAAATGTATTTTTTATGATCACAAATTACTTATACTGAACAAGACGTTAAGGGATTGAGAGGGGGAATCAAATGGAGTTTATAGGAAAGGAGCCTGCAGAGGATGATCATCCGGTTGTCATAGTATATTGCTTGAATATGTAGAATAGGTGGCAATTTGTAGACAAAACCAGTGGGCTTCTCTTAATCTGACAGTTAAAAGTAGATCATGCAAAGCAAGTGTGTTTAGGCTTTCCTGGTGCCTGTTCGGAGCCTATACTCCGTGTTGTATACACCGTATTGGATCAAATATAAGGCAGCTTTAAGTGTGAGTTTGCTGTCACTTTTCAAGGAACAGCAATGTAAAAGGACAAACTCACAGAAAACCCGATCTCTTAGTTCTTTGCATGACCTTGCAGTTTGCTCTCTAGTGAGCCTTTGTGTCACTCCTGGCTTAGATTCCTTTTAGGTTACAGGACAGGCATGGGGCTTTCCACAGATGCGGTGACGATGAGAGTACGGCTGCATATCCAGAAAGCATGGGAACTGTTTTAGTTATGTGTGACATGCCTAAAATTTGCTATAAAATTGGACAACTTTTCATTTCCCATCTTTGGTCAGGCACAAGTTCAGCAGAGCGGTCTCAGCTCAGGTGCTTGCATCTTGGGCGCCTGAAATTGTTGCCCTGAACACAGCTGGATGAGAAAATAGTATCTGGAAAACAGTCCACAAACACTGGACATGGCTGGGTTTTTCTCTTACCAGAATCCTGTAAGAATATTTTCTTACTTTACAGATTAGTTTCCTGCTCACTCAGTAGTATGGATTGTATTGAATGTATTTCACTAAGACTTGGCTTCAACATGAAGTTATTTGGCTATGGGTTCTCAGAAATTTTAGACCTGCTTGGGATGGTAGCTCTTAATTATTGGCCTGTGAATTAATGGCATCAAGAACCTTCAAGATTTTTGTTCCTAGTAATTATGGGAGTTATTATAAACATTAATCTTATCTTTTGATCAATCTGCATTTCTGCTTTAGTGTATTCTAGCACTTAATTAGCAAGAATTAGCTGCAGGGTACCAAAGTCATTGAGGTAGAATCCAGTTTCCACAATCTTTTTATTCGAGAGAGCACAATCCTGAGAAATCTGGGGTTTAATTTTTGGATTATTTTCAGTGTTAGCTAATAGGCCAGGATATCGTTGTTATTGCTCTTATAAAATGGCTTCTAGACGTCTCATGTTTTGGCTTGTCTTGATCTGAAAATGGGCTTAAGCGCTTTAAAATTGTTTGAGAAATGTAAAACTGTAACGAGGAGTAATCACCTTGGGCTACGTGGTAGAAGTCAGCGGGATTCCTTGTTCATACTGTTCTCAGAGTATCAAGGTGAAGAGTTACCTGGAAGTTCTTGTTGGGGTGTGGGTAGTCTTTTGAAGAGGATGTGCTGCAGAAGCACACTGGACTTAGTAGTTACTTGATTTTTGGTTGTTGTTGTTTTGTGGTTTTTTTTTTGTTAGTTTTTTTTTTTTCCCCCCTTTGGAGTGAGGGTCAGCCAGATTAAAAGAGACTGATTTATAAGTCTGGAATTTTATGTAAGCAGGATAGGAATAGTTCTTAGTTGATTTAATCTGACCACAGATGTTGGTTATCAGTAGGGAGGTGGTGGATTTGTTGCAACAATGTGGAAAAAAAAAATCCTAACTGTACAGAATTGTACTCTTAAAAAACTTCTTTGTCTTGGCAAATTTACATGGTCTGTAACATGCTTGTGTTCCAAGGAGGGGTTTTGAGAAAGTGACCTATCCATGAATTAAGAGTTTATTTCTACTCCTTCTCCCTCTGGCTGATTTCGTACTGTCTTTAAATACTAACCTGTGTCTGTTTATGTGCTGACTCTTCTGCTTACTCTTGATGAAGATGCTTGATACTGTCCTGGTGTGGTTGTAACAGAGCACTGGTTAGGCCACAACAATCCCCAACTCCACTAATGAAAATTGCTCCTTGCTGCCCAGTTCATAAGTGGTTGAATACTTTGAAGAAGAGTGATAGATTTTTTTTTTTTTTTTTCTCACTGTTAGTAAGCGGTCTCCCTAATGCAGCATCGTGAGATCCTGTGCTCCTTGCTTTCCATCGTGCGCAGAAGGAAAGAAAGGGCTACCGCCAGACCGTACTGTCTGAGATGCTGCTTCCAACGATACCTAAATCAGTCACTTCACTGTTTTTATATTCTTATACAGCTGCCATCTCTGCAGAGTCCAAACACCTTACATAAATGTCTTGTGCATTATGATTAGTAAGTGTCACTTGTGGTTCTTTTTCTTTCCTCGGGAGATTATTATATGGGCTTATTTTTTCTATCGAATGTCTGATGTGTGTGTGGCCTTGAGTTTATGTTAGCAAAGTGAAGTAGATGTTTATGTGCTTGAAGTAGTTTATTTTCTATGTTTCACGTTTAGTTTCAGAATTTTACTTGCTAGGTGTACTGTCCTTGTGGAATAGGTCCCTGAAAGGCGTTTATTTTTACTGTAGGTAGGGTAGACCTGTGGCATTTGAGGAGTGGAGAGCAGCAGTCAACCGAGATCTATATCTTTGAGCTTTAGGAAAGGCTCTTTCAGATCTTCTGGCCCAGACTACTGGTGGCTTTGAAAGATGGCCACTGAAGGTTAACACTGTGGTGTTTGAAAAACAATATAGAAAGCGTAGGATTTGCTTGGTCTGCCTGCAGTGAGTCTTTCACTAAGATTTACTAGATAATGAGGTTAATTCTATCATGTTTTAGACTACTTGGATTTTTTTGAGGTTACTGTTCATGTGTAGGTGAAGGGTATGTTTGAAATACAGCTGAAATGCAATAAATATACATAAAAAATAAAGTTAGACTGGGATATGACACTGCCTCCTCAGCAGGTTTAAATGGGAAAATGTTCCTTGCTGGTACCACCGTGCGAAAAGTCGATCTACAGAGAACGAAGGATGTTTCTCAGACTTGTTTCTAGATGTTACACAGAATGTAACCTTAGCCTGAATAAGTTTACCATAATGACATTAGGGAAAAAAATGTCATTATGGGGAATGGCTCCTGTATTCCAAAACACTCACAGCCTGAGAGCCTATGTTAAAATTGTGCTTTCAAATACTGAAGTAAGATCTAGAAATATTGCCTGTGCTCTGTAAGATCTGTTTTATGTCAGTTTATCCATGTCCTTCTCACCTATGGTTTAGATTACTGTTGGTATTTTCCTGATAGTTTTCCTTATGCTGTTGTGTATAAAAATGAGGGTTGTCTTCCAGAATCTGAGATCACTTTCGCTTCTAACTTCAAATCTTTTGAATCAAAACCTTCTTGAATATAGTTCTGTTAGCTTATTGTCCAATGTTATTTAGTCCACGTGGACATGTTAAACAATTGGCTTGAATGTTTCTATAATTACTGGTTTTTTTTAATGCATGAACATGGCCTTTTAGAAAACAGTGAAGCTGAAGTAAAGATATTACTGGCAAGAAAAGCATGCTCTTAAAAGAATGGTTTTAAGTGTAAGCCAAGCACACAAACGCTAAAATTGCAGCATGCCACCTTAATTTTGCCTTTCTAAGTGTATGTACATCACTGTATTACTAATACATTGTACCTTAATATTATATCATAGTCTTTTGTGATACACGAACACACAATTTCCCCCCCAGAAGCCTCTACCTTTTTGAACATACAGGATACATGCTGCTCATTGAATTAGCAGCTGCTCTCTAATTTGCTTTCTTCTCATTGCATAACGTGTGTCTCTTACCGTGCTCTGTTTAGTCCTGCTCTCAAGGCAGAATGAATATTTCTTTGTGAAATTTCTGTAACAGTTATCAGTAGGTTTGTGAAGCCCTCGTAGATAGTTCCTATCGCTCTCTTCACACCTAAATCCTAGGTGGGTCATTGCCCCTGATTTGGAGACAAGGAAGTGGAAATATGGGACGGGGAACGATTTGCCAAGATAACAGATTGGCCCAACAGCAGCGGCAGAGCTGAGAAAAGAAGCCAAATCTCTTACGGTTTTGTTACAACCTCATGGTGGTAACCAGTGTTTATCTCTTCAGTCTTACTGTTGTGCTTACCTTTTCTGATAACAGTTCTACATCTGTGTGCCCAAATTCCTCTAGTGATTCTCCACCAAAGCGGCTCATACTGGTTGTGCTTTCTGATCAGCGATTAGGTCCCAGGAGAGGGCAGACTCCTCTCACCTGCTTTCTCCAAGCAGCTACCTAAGTAACTAGGGGTTTATCTTTTTCCATCTTATCTGTGCCACCTTCTCCCCTCAGGAGCTGTGCTGGCTGCAGGAACAAGTGCACTGTAAACTGATTAATTCACCCTTGTGACCTATATTGGACATGGCTTATTCTTACAAGTGTTTTACTATGCCTTAGGGAAAAGAAATGAATATTTCTTATTTTATGGCTGGAGAATTGATGCGTAGGCATAAGATGAAAGTTTCTGTTTGGTGTGGATTCTCTATATGAGCTTTTTTTAAAAAAAAAATGTATATATACAGCACTGCATCCATCTTTGTATTTTCAGAGTATTGCTGCCATTGATTTAATTTCAGCCTTGAGTACTCCACATTTAGGGTAAATCTGACCCAAATGTGTCAGGATAAGCAACCGGAAAGTGAGGAAAGTATGGTTATTGGGCACCTATTTTAAAAAAAAAAGTTTGGTAGAAATAGCTTATGTAGATTTGTGTAAGATCTCTGGTAGGATCAAGGATAGGATCTTAATTTGCACGATAGCATTCAGCTGCTGAAATGGTCGTGACTTTCTTTGCCACTTTCTTTCTGTCCGTGTCTTCTTTATACATATTTCAGCACTTGCAACAAATGGAGCAAGGTGCTGGAAATTATCTCAATAGTTTCACCTATTTATAAGTGGCAGATCCATCCAGTGTGCTGAAGGAAATGATGCTTTGTAGAAAAAGATATATGTATCATATATGTAATCTTTTAATTAAAAAAAATTATCACAGTGCCAATAGGCTAGAGAGGCAAATTGTGATGAACCAAGGGACCTTAATCATGGTAGTCCTTCTGTACAGACGTCTGTATGTTTGCACACAACTTGTATTCTCCCAGGGCTTTTTGTTTATAATGCTTTAAGGATTTTTGAAAAGCAATCTGGAAAGAAACACCAGAAATTCTGTTATACATGCATTTATACAGACTTTTGCCTTTTGGGCCAGTAGGGTTGTCATCTTTTGTAAAACAACGCTAGCATAGTACTGGTGATGAGAAGAGATGCTTCGCAGATACTTGCAAATAGCAGAGGAGTGGTGAGACCCAAGGAATTTAAAGGCTTGTAAAAAAAAAAAAATCTCACAGTTTTTGAAAGGCAACATATTTTTATTTTCTGTTTATTTTCAAGGTGAAATTATATGAGATGGGCTGAGATGTTAGGCTGTGAATGCTGAATAGGGAAGGGCCCACTCCTGCACCCTATTTTGAGCTACTTCTGACACACTGTCTTTTTCATAAATCCAGGCAGTGAGTTAACGTGGCAGAAAATTAATAACTGAAAGAAAAAAAATTACCTGTTTGATGGAGTGTGTAAAGCAGTATGTCTTTATATGAGCATCAGAGTAGCCACAAAAAATAGGGTGGGCTCTCACAGTTGGGAGGAAAGAGCAGGATTGCTCCTTTCAATGACAATTAGCTGTTAGATTGGCTCAGCTTTGTCACATAACTGCAAAAAACATTTGCTACATTATCTGAAATATTTTTACAAAGATTCATCTTGAGACATGCCTGTGATACATGAAATTGCACAAAATTTTAACCAATTGGACTGAAGTTATAAACTGGTAAAAGCACTTAGAAGATGCTGGCTAGCCTTAGTTATGTGTAGTGCTTTCTTTCCTGTGTATAAATTTCATCTGAAGTCTCCAGTGTGAGCACTTTTGAGTGCCTGAGTTTCATAGTGTGTAAGGGCAGAAATTCTGCATTGTTTGTTTGAGGTTAACTATACAGTGGTAGAAATTCCCATATAAATTCTCAACATTAACTATTTTCTAGCAGTTTATAATTTAATTCCTCAAAATCAGTGGGCTTTTTTTTTTTTTTTTTTTCCCCAGAGAAAAAGTAACATTGTCTATGATTTCTGGAATATTTGAAGCATGTTTGCTACACTGGTGACATCCCTGCAGATTTTGACATGCAACTGTGGCTTTGTTAAAATATTATTGGAAGCTTTCTGATGTTTAATATTAGGTTATGGTTATGCTGATGATGATCTAATAGTGATTTTAGGATAAGCAAGGTGGCAAAGATTTTCACTCATGGATAATTTTATGCATGATAAGTAGATTTTCTGTGAGTAATCCTGTTGATTGAAATAGGACTATTCACAGCTGAGTGTGAGTGTAAGTCTTTGTGGGATCAGGCCCTGTACTGTCATGTGTTCAGCAACATGGAGCATTTAGAAATAACTGTGCAAGAAGTCTTAAGAGTGTTTTGTATCATATGTTACATTTTAAAATGTGTTAACTTAATGATCTGTGAACCTTTTCACGATGATTTATGTTTGATTAGTTTCTTTTGGCAAGTCAACACATTTTAATTCATACTTACAAACACTCATGTTAATTTCAAAATCTTTCTTCTAGATATGTCTCATTTTTCTGAGTAGGGAGAAGAGATAATTTTATTTAATGTTCTTTATTTAGAACTTTATTTAGGATTGCATTGATGGCAGTTTTATTCATGGTAATGCTTAAACATAAGTAGCTTTAAATATGCTGTTAGGCCATATTGCTATCTCTTTCTTCATCACCGTTAGGAATTGCAGAATTGTTATTGTTGTTGTTGATGGGGTTTGGACTAGATGACCTTTAAAGGTCCCTTCCAACCCAAACTATTCTATGAATTATTTGTGACTTTTATAATTCCTTTTAGGAAGAAAGCTTTGAGAATGTAGATAGGCGTTTTTCCCCTGATCTAAATTTGGCATAGCCGTTAGGTATGTCTGCACGGCAGCTGTAACCTGTTCATGTGTGTGTGTGTACATTGCGTTTGCGGAGCAGTTTCGCAATACGTTTCAAGCTAATCTAAGTGCTGACAGCTGCAGTGGTCCTTTTCCCTCCTACCTGCTGCCTCACTTGTCCATCTCCTGTACACCCTGCCCGCATGGTCCTACTGATCCAAAGGAAAGCCGATGGCTTTTCTGGTGCGTACGTTTTTGTCCAACTCCTTTCCTAGTTGCACAACACTGTGCTCAACCCAGTGAAGGCCACAAGAAGGTCTAACTGGGGAACAGGTGCAGGGCACTACCCCTGTGGGCAGGCAACCTATATGCCAGATTGTTTCTTGCAGCTATATCATTGGGAATTGGATTGACTTTTTCTGAGTAGGAAAACACGCCGCACGTCTCATTGGAATGGCCTTTTGGTTGTTGGTTTCCCTGTCTGAATTTCATAATGGATTTATTTTAATCTTCACTTTCTGATAGAAGAATGTGAACTTCTCTTGGCACGGTAGCAGTCTAGTGGGGTCTCAGTTGTAGTTGCTTTTTTATAGGAATTTGTCTACTTAGGTTTTATTAACAGTGCTGGTAAAACTGCTCTGATTATATGATTGGCTTTTTTTTTTTATTTAGCTTAAATGTTTCCAAAGTGAATTACACTAAATAAGGAAGGAAAAAAAAATCAATTCTGTACTAGAATAAGAATGTTCACTTAGAGAGTTTTGTGGATTTATATACATTATATTCGTATAAGTTTACACTTTAGCACAAATCATTGTAATGTGACCATAGAGGTGAGCCCTAAGAAGCAAAATATGCTTAGGGGTGTCTGTAGATTGCCTTTTTAAATAGTTTATTCTATATACATTTTGTGCTAATAGTCTTTATGCAGTTTGTTGTTTGGGCCCAGCATGCACTTATTCTTCCAATGAGAAGTGAAGCAGGGATGTGGTAGGAATGTGCCAGGTACATATTCTGTAGCTTCAGGTGTTTCTTCATTAGGAAGTTTGCCTTGTCTTACTTTAAATGAAAACACACTTGCCCAAATGTGGAACTAAAATAACGTCATCGGGCTGCTTCCAGTGTAAGGTTACCCTGAAACCATTTAATACCTTGAATTGAGCTCAGTCTCGGCTTTTGTGAGGGGAATCTCGGAGGCAGATGTTTTGTCAGAACGGTATCGAGTTGCTAAAGGCATGTTAGAATGGCTATTGTGCATCCTGGCTCCTGTGTTTGGGTTGTTGAATCTTAGAAAACATAGTCAAAGGGAGTTTCTGGCTATATGTAGAAGTAATGTTTCTATCTCAAATCTTAGTTAGAATCCTTCAGAAGGAGCTATGGTTTAACTGAGAAAAAATAATTAAATTTTAACAGAAGGCTGCCTCCCCCAGCCTTTGTCCATTCTATTTTGCCTTGGAAAAGCAGGAAGAAGTGAATGTAGGAAAGAACTAGAGAGGGATATGGATATAGAAAGCAGCAAATCCTGCTTTTTAGTGCTTTTAAAAAAGTAGAAGTCTTAAAACAACAAAGACTTTTGCAGGAAATTGTTTACAAATAGAAAAAGTCCATCTTTAAAAAACATAGCAAAACTATTAAATCAGTTCTGTTCTACAAATAGATATTTAAATGCAGATGATTTTCGTATTTTTCTGTTATTAATCCTTCAGCCTATTTTCTTTTTTCATCTCTCATGCATAATCTTTTGAATCCTAACTACAGAAACTCAACCCAGTACTGTACGCATGAATTTTATTTTTAAAGTGAGCTCAGTATCTCTGGGTACTTGCTCATTAAATTAAGTAATGCTTTACTACTTGCTTGAGAAAAGAAGGGAGAAGACAGGATAACCCTTACCCACCATCACTCGAAGTGCAGAAAAGGAGCTGGACCATGTTTTGTACTTCGGTGGCTGACAAGTTTTGCCACTTTCCTTCAGGGTCTCTGTTCAGCTTTACTTCATAGCAGCCACCATCCCAGCAGATTTTAAAAAATCCATTAATGTTATCTTTTGATTGTATTTGAATTTTTGATTCCGAATTGGAAAGGTCTTCATGCTTTTCATTTAGTGTGTTTTTGTTTAAATGGCTGTTTCTTCAATTAGGAATATTGTCTTTTCTGCTTAGCTCTCCAACTTACTGCACCAGTAATCTTCGGAAAAACTGATGTCAGAGTTACTGAAATGAATAGTTCTGAAGTATTGCCGTAGGGTTTGGCGTAGCAGCAGTTTTTGAAATGAAGCAGCATGGTTCACTGGCTGTGGATGTTCTGCAAGCAGCTGTGGAGCACTGTGTGAAAAGAGAAGGTGCTGGGATGATCCCATGAGACCTTTTCTGTGCAGTCCCTCCCGTTCCCCTCTCTCCTCTCCCAAAATGTGTGCATGCCCAGGAAACTCTGCCTGTAGATCTCTCTTATGAAATGCTTTGCCCAGAGTAAAGGAGTAAAGGCTTGGAGAATCTCTACCAAGCAAAATGGATTCATTAAAGATTTTTGTTGACAGCTCTTTTTTTTTTTTCTGTCAATCCATAGAGAAACTATATATTCAAAGAAAAATCATATGATTATTTGGTGAAGCTTAATAGGAGTTCTGAAATTCCATGGAAAACATCTCTGCAATACGGATAACAGTGTCTTATGCCAAGAAATGTGCTTGTGTGTGATAGTATGTGGTTTGTATTATTGTAGTTTCCCTCAAGATAATCTCAAAATAAATTCTTCTGTATTTCACAGATGCATCTTGCACTTAAAATATTTATTTAATCTTTGCAGGCTTGGTAAAGTGAGCTTGTTCAAATGCTTTTAACTTAGATTTTTCTTTATCACGCTGTCATTCTTCCAAGAACACTTCTCCTCATCTTCAATTTAAATGATAGGATTCCTTTTATGTGAGCCAAAAAGTGTCAGTTGACAAATTATTTGTGTTTTACTGAATTGATTGCAATTGGGATACTTCTTGTTTGGATTAATAGCTTAATTTTGTTTGTGGTTCTTAAGTTTAAAACAGTGCTGGCGTGTCATATAACTTAGATTGCGCTTCATCACTTAGAATATGCAGCCTAACATGAGTTCTCGTTATTTTTCTAAGAAAAGCCAGATGTTTGAAAGTCTGATTTAATAAGCAGCACACTCATTGTACCAGCTTCTGATATGACTCAAGATCATGACTGGAAAACAACTTGAGTGCTTTCGGGTACATGACTCTGCTAAGCTTACTAGTCAGGCTGAGAAAGAAAAAGTTTCCATATCCTTGGCAACGGAGAGAACTGACAAGACCAATGAATACCAGTACGCTAGTAGCCTGTCTTCTGTGCAGCTGCTGTATCTCACCAGCTCTCCTAGGATTCTGCACGTTCTGAGTCTTCCCACCTCTTTTAGTGAGAGTAGCAGGGTCTTCTGCTCTGTTAAACGCGGTCTCTCTATTTGCATTTGCCTGCCTACCTTCTTGCCAGGAAATAGCTTTAAATCCAGGATTTCCCCAATTCATACTTAATTTCAGAGTGATATGGCAGTATCCTCCATGTGGAACAACTTCTGTGCTGTTTTCATCAGTGGCTTGAGCAGACAGATTAGGGCCACCATGTTGTCACACTTGATACCATTTGTTTTCCCTCGAATGTGCTTCGGCATCTTGAGTTCTTGTATTCTTGTACCTGTACATGTCATTCCTCTAAAGAATCTGCAATATTGTGCAAAAAATTGTGCTGTCGTATTTCTGTAGTGCAGAACAAAAGAATGACAATCTGTGTGAGATGTACTCTGAGAATGGACCAACTTGGGATAAAGGCTGAAATGAATAAATGCATCCATCTTGTTTTCCTTGGAGTCTGCCTTCCAAGCTGTGTATTTGAAATGCCCTACGTAAGAAACAGGTCTCAACCTTAAATCTTTTGCGCCATCTCTTATCAAATAATGGCTCCGTGGGAGACAGGTTCTTCAGTTCTTTCTCACATTTCTTACTTGGCACAGGATGTTCCACACCAATGAAATGATAAATTCATCCTCTTTTTCTTCTTTTGGGATGTTGTTGCAAGATCTCTCTGGGAAATCTGTATTGGTTGAAAAAATGCAGCCTTAGTGCTGCGTCAGGCTTTTTGTTTGTTTGTGTTATTGCCGAGAAGCTATCAGTATGGGACGGGCTGGGCATCGATCAGCGGGTGGTGAGCAATGGTGTTGTGCACCACTTGGTTTGTACATGCTTTTGTAATAATAATTATTATTTTCTCTTTCTTTGCTGTCCTGTTAAACTGTCTTTATCTCAACTTGTGGGTTTTACATTTTTTTTTAATGCTCTCCTCTATCCCACAGCGGGAGGGAGGTGAGCGAGTGGCTCTGTGGTGCTTGGTTGCTGGCTGAGGTGAAACCATGAGACGTCATACAGAGACAGATTTAGCTTGGTGACTGTCCTCCTGACTTCCAGCAGAGGAAGGCTTACTAAAAAAAAAAAAAAACAAAACCAAAACCTAATTGACTAAAAGACTTCTTTCTTTGGCTTGCCTCTTAAATCTTTGAAACTCAGAGAAGTCAGACCATCCTGTCTGTCAGCCTTTCTATGATATATCAGGAAATTTGGAACCTCTCATGATAGAGAGTACAGACAAATGTTCTTTCACTTTAGGGTTATAGGGCATGAATTACTTCCAGAAGCTGTTAGTGGGCTTTTACAATTTGTTGGGATGTGTGGTGCGTTGGTTTGTGGTTTTTTTGTTTGATATTTTTTTTTTTTTTTTTTTTTTTAAAGAAATTGAATGAATTTTACTTTCAGAAGGTTAAGAACTACTAGTAGTATTTGAAACAAAGTCTAATGTAGGAGAACTTTGAGATGTTGTTCTGCTGTTTCTGCTGGTGGCTTGCATTCCTACCAAGTACTCTAGGATCTCACCTGAAGAAAGACCACTATTTGTTTTGTAAACGCAGTGTGGTTTGGTATAAACAAGTCTTCAGAATTGTTTTAGAGACATGGAGAATTTTAAAAATATTTTCCTAGTGAAGGCAATTATTTTGAAAGTGATCAAATGGATCAAACTGAAAAATGAAATTTAAGCATTTCATGTACATTTGTTTGATCCAGTCTTTTTGCACGTTGGCAGGCTGTTAAACTAGCAGAGGGTTGTAGTTCTGGGTGATGGCCCTGCCAGTTCTAGGCAGGGAGACTTGATTTCTTTGTTTATAGGTTGTCATCAAAAGCTGCAGGGAAAGAAGCACAGCCTCTTAAAACTTTAAAACATGAATGGAGGTAGAGCCCTTTCACCATGCCGCAATCTTAGAGGGGCAGAATTTGAAGCTGGTGGCTAGCAACCTACCAACATCACATTTGTAATCCTGAATGTATAAAAATCAAAGGCGCCGGTGCTATTGTAATACCCCCCAGGGATTCCGTCTTGCTTTGGCTAGGCCTGCTCTGTGTGGTCCAGCTCTGCTGTGCCTCTGGTCCCATCCCTGTGTCTGCAGTAGCCTTTGTATAGCTGTTGCCCTCCAGCTCTGGGAAGACAGAGGGATGGAGGAAGGATGTCTGTCTGTTCAAAGGAGCAGACCAGAGCACTGTGGAATTGGTAGGAGTTACGGGCCAGGGGAGTAGAGTGAAGGAGACTGACTGCTGTGACTGGACATCCAGTACGCCAAGGAGAAGAGTCTTGCATATGTAATAACAAATAGAATAAGAAGATGCTGCCACTTTCAGCTTCACAAAAGCTAGGTCAAAAAACAATTAATAATGTCATGACACTTGTTGAAATATTACGATTTTGTATCTATCTGTGTACCATAAGTCAATGTAATGGTATTGCTATTCATGACTGGAATTCCTATTTTCTGATTAATGCTCCTTCTTAGTGGGTGTGAAAGTGAATGTGTTTTTGTAAACAGATTTGACCTCTCTGTAGTCTTTATTTAATATATATCTTATCCTGAAAGTTGCATTTTCATAAGATCATGGAATGGTTAGGGTTGGAAGGAACCTTTAATGGCCATCTGGTCCAACCCCCCTGCAAGGAGCAGCGACATCTCCAACCAGATCAGGTTGCTCAGAGCCCTGTCCAACCTGGCCTGGAATGTTTCCAGGGATGGGGCATCCACCACGCCTCTGGGCAACGTGGGCCAGTGTTCCACCACCTTCATAATAATTTTTTGTTTTTTTCCTTATATCTAGTCTAGATCTACTCTCCTTTAGTTTAAAACCATTACCCCTTGTCCTATCGCAACGGGCCCTGCTAAAGAGTTTCTCGTCATCTTTCTTATCAGCTCCCTTTAGGTACTGGAAGACCGGTGTAAGGTCCTTCTGGAGCCTTCTCTTTTCGAGGCTGAACAGCCCCAACTCTCTCAGCCTGTCTTTATAGGAGAGCTGCTCCAGCCCTTTGGTCATTTTTGTGGCCCTCCTCTGGACCCTCTCCGAGTGGTCCATGTCCTTCTTATGTTGGGGTCTAGAGCTGGATGCGGTACTGCACGTGGGGTCTCACAAGAGCAGAGTAGAGGAGCAGAATCACGTCCCTCAACTTGCTGGCCATGCTGCTTTTGATGCAGTCCAATTTTCTCTCCCTTGTGGACATTATGCCTTGGGGGAGCAGCAGTGAAAGGACACTTAAAAGACAAGGAAGTAGGGAAAACAGGACCAATATGAAAGAGACATTTGTAAAAGACAGACAAAATGGGAAAAGGGAACAAAGTAAAAAGAGCACACAGAAAAAAAAGCAGTTTTCTGAGGAATTAGCTATCATTTAATTACCAGAATTTTGCCAATAATCAGAGGGGTACTTTGATTTTAAACTTTTTATTTGAAAGTGTTCAATTGTGTACACATGCATGTGTGTGAAAGGAGAATCTTTTCATGTTGAACCAAGATATCCAACTTTTCATTTTCCTTTGGATATCAATTTTAAGAGTGCATGCGTGTGTGTTGAGTACTGATTGAGTTCTTGTGTTTTAAAGTAAAATATTATACGCAAGAGCACCAATTGTAGATGTTTACTATTAAAACTTTCTTTGTAGGTTATTGCACATAAGAATGAACATTGAAGACAAGCTGGGAGGATTATTTCTTAAATGTGGTGGCATAGACCAGATGCAGTCATCCAGGGCTATGGTAGGGATGGGTGCGGTATCTGACCAGTCTGGAGTATCGGGAGAACGGCAAGAGGCAGTGCTTCAAGATCGGACTATGGCGCACCAAGAAATTCTTGGAACAGATGAAGTGTTACAGGAAAGTGAACTTCGACAGCAAGAGATGATTTCACATGATGAACTCATGGTCCATGAGGAGACGGTAAAAAATGATGATGACATGGATACGCAAGATAGACTTCCTCAAGGGCTGCAGTACGCTGTTAATGTCCCTGTAAGCAATTTCTTTGTGAAATATTGGAGAAATTACTAGGAAGCTTGATCTGGTAGTCTAACCCTACTCTGGCAAGAATCTATTAATTGCTTGTTTGGATTTTGATTATCAAAATATTTATGAATGGATGCTATTTATGAAAATGTTGTTTGCCTCAGGCTGTGGATAAATTTTGCCAATTAAGTATAATCTTTAAGTATCTGTTTTATAAATATTTTATAAGCAGGCTGTTACCGTAGAACTAATGCGTTAAAATGTGCTCTTTTAAATATATATAATGTTCAAGGGTAACTACAAACCAGAATAAATAGTGTTATTGGTGCATACTGTTTATGCTGTTCTTAGTACTATTTAGTTTCTTTTGCTATAGGTAGCATCTCGTATGTTTTCAAAGTATGTGGACGCTTAGCATTTGCATTCACACTGCAGGTTGGACTGTGACACTTCATACATGACCATAAATATGCCCCTCCTCGATACCTCATAGAAGGTGTACCTCAGCTTTCCCAGAGAGAAAATAGATGACTTCCTTTTGAAAACAGAGCGTCTGTATGTAATGCAGCACATCATCACTGTTACCCTTCAAACATAGAGGATGATTACCAGGACTTTAAAAGTAGATAGCCATCTATACGAAGAATAACCTTTAGAAAGGTAGCATTGTTAAAACACTACTCTGTTAGCTGTAGATCAGGTGATTCAGGCGTTAGAAAAATGTAAGAGTATCATGCTCTTTATTAAAGTTTACATCAGATCAAGAAATATTTTTTTTTGAAAAAAAACTTCATTAGCACTATTCTTGTTTTCTTAAAAAATACTTCTGTCTTAAATATATAATAAACTATTCCGTTAAATCTTGCATTGACAACACACGGACTAAAGTAAAATAGGTATGAAAAACTGAATGGTTTTACAGATGGAAGTGATTTTAATATACGAACTGATCTCAAAATCACCACAGGTCAGAAGGAAAAAAGACCTTGGGAGATGAATGAAAGGATACATCAAAATGTCACTGTAGAAATTAACTATGCCCTTTTTATTTAAGATACTTATTATTCCTTTCACTTAAATTTCTGAAAGAATGAAGCCACAAGATAATTCCCTTAGAAAAAGGTTTTCTGTTTCAGCAGTTTGTCATCTTCTAAAATTGAAAAATTGCTTTTCTGTAGTGAGAACCTTACCTGAAACTGGCACTTGGTATCTTAACAGATCAGTGTAAAGCAAGAAATTACCTTTACTGATGCATCTGAACAACAGAAACGAGACAAAAAACAAATACGAGAGCCAGTAGATTTGCAGAAAAAGAAGAAAAGAAAACAGCGTTCACCAGCAAAAGTAAGACATTGATTTGGCAAAACCAAGATTAAAAGAACCTGAAGATTTGGTTGACTATGACTAATTTCATTAGCATTTGAAGTAGTTAGGCTGGAAATTGTTTGTTTGCTCAGTAAAGATGCAGTTCTGAAGTTCACCAGAGACCCAAACCAAAACCTGATATAACAGTGTTTTTCTTTGAACTCTTTTTAGCAACATGAACCCTTGACATATTTTAACATCTGTCTCTCCAGGCAGTTCTCTCTCCAAATATTTTTTTTTTAAATTATGAGTCAGTAGCTTTGTAGATAATCTATAAATCATTACTCTGTATCTATCTAATAATAGTTGTACTTTTCTGTGAGCCTGATAATGTTATATGCTTCATGCATAGTAGAGAAAAGTTTTTAAAAAGAAATCTAAAATAATAGTTCTGAAAATTCTAAAAAGTTTACTAATATTTATAAAATAATCTACTGGTAGGGAATATTCCTGTGGTCATAATCATCTTCATGTATGTATTTATTTATATCAAAAGATTCTTACCATAGCTGCTGGTTTGTTACTTCAAAATTTGTTTTGTAGATCCATTCATGAAGAGTATGTATCCCTGTATGTCTGAAAACAATTTTCTTCTATTGAGATGCACTTCAGATAAAGCCAGAATCATTTCACCTCATGAGGTAGCAGTGTTATATCTTCTAGTAATTCCTCAAATCAGTGTTAATCTTCAGACTTAAAATAGAACATATACAAGCTGCTCTTACAGGCAAAAATCAGTTGTGTATGATCACACAGCAGCATTAAAATAAGCCTACTTGAAATCAACCCAGACTGTGTATACATTTGAGGAAAACTCATCCTAACACCAAGAAAATCTCCAAAACCTCTTTTTTGTTGACCCAGGAGTGGGACCCTTCAGTCCTCCTCAAAGCACTGTCAAATTAGGTTGCACCTGTAATATTCTTGGAAAGTTGAGAAGTTGTTTCAGATTGGGTGTGGAAGCAAATTCCAAATCCTGTGCATCAAGATACTTTTCCCTGTGATAGAAAGAGGAGATTTAGGTTAAGTACCTCCACAGATCACTTCCAAGGAAACATTGCAAGGTAGGAGAGAGGCATGACTTTCTATAGTCATGTACTTGCATGCTTCCTTTTTATCTCCCAATCTGCCAGTGTTAGTCTTTTGAGATGACAAAAGATTGAAAAATGATCAGGAGAATCATTAAACAGGTTCTTTTTCAGTCTGTCTTCCCCTTTTTCCAAACTTGTCAGAATAGAAAGGCAGAAAGAAGCTGAAGGACTGAGACAGGTGAGAGCCTACTCCAGTTCAAGTTAGTATTCCCAGAGTGATGGAGTTAATTTTCCATCCAGACAGCAGATGGGACTTTTACAAATGGAAGTCAATTAACATACTGAAAAAAATTATTTTATATTAATGTAGTCATCGTATAAATAAAAAGTCAATAGCTTTTATGAATCCTGTCTACTTTTCCCTCTTCCATGCACACAGACACATGTGCACAAGCATACATACATGCACGCACACACATGCACGAGCTTTTTTTTTGTTGCTTTTTTAAGGAAAACTGCACTGACAAAGTTAGTTTTCTTCATTTAAGAGGCGGTACAATGAATGGATGCAGTACAAGAGCTCAGGTTTAGGATAACCATGAAATTAAGTGTATTTTCTGCACAATTATTTAAAATTTTTAATATACTATATGAAAAACATTTTATAACGTGTATTTAAATTTATTTTAAATAAGTAGTCAGTATTTCATTAGTTGTATGTTGTTACAGAGCAGAGTTTTTATAATTATCTGTATCTGTGACTTACTGGAGCTGTAACATCCCAATCTTACAAACGTATGAATGTGCTTGTCCTTCAGAGTGAATGCACAAGAATTTGTTAGCTTGAGACTTTCACTCTTGCTGAGTTTTGATGCAACAGAATTAAAATTGTTTAAGTAGATCCTACAGTATTTGCTACCATTGCAGAGATACTGTTTCAGTTATTGACTCTCTTTCTCATCACTGTCATTATCATAAAACCTAAAATGTCGTAGCTAATCAAGTTGTAGCTGTGTTTCCCCAGCAGACTTTTATTTTTTGTTAATAACAAGGGACTAAACTGTTTTATTTAAGGTTACTTAAGCTCTCCTTTATAGTTCTGTTTCCAGTTAAGTAAGACTTTTGGAAATGTAATTTGTTTACTGGTTTTCTTATTCTCTTGCCAGAGATAGTAGAGAGTTTGGGGTTTTGTTTTTGGTTTTTTTTTTTTTTTTTCCTTTTTTAACAAACTAGAGGAAAACCTGTGATGAGCTTTACTGAATGAGGTAGATATGGTGCAATTTTTTTTCATTTAAGTTTTTTCCACTTTATATGAAAATAGCAGCTTTGTTTGACAGCACATGCGTGTGGCAAGTCGAATTCATCAAGGAGATGCTCTAATATGTATATTGAGTGAGCACTATTTTATTGAGTGAAAAACTTGAAAGGGGAGAAGAATAATACTATTTTCTTGGTTGTTTTGCTTTGGGGTTTTAAAATACAATTTTGTCTCTTAGACTATTGCTATTACATAGATATAGATAATTTGTATGACTATTCTGGATAACTTGTAATGCCTTCTAGCAAACAGTAACAATTTTTATTTGAAAAGATAATATAACTTCTCACTTTCGTTTTCAAATACAACTCTCTATGGTTCACTCCCCAGAGGTGGTTTGGTTACTCTGCATCCTTTCCAACAGACGGACAAAGTAAACAGTAGCATATAAAGTGACTGAGCTGTGAATAGGGAAGCTCTAAGCTGATTTTCCATGCGCTGCTTTTGTTTCCGTCCTGTTGAAATATCTCTTAATGCGCAACAAGACATAAGTTGGATTGGACTGCAATTGGAAATGTGTGCTGAAAGCCTAACACATAGCTTTGTAGAAATTAGCATTGTTTTACCTGAAATATTTAAATTTTCTGCATCGAAAAAAAAATAATGATTTTTTTTTTTTTTGTAGTTAATAAGACATCTTTAGAGGGTAGTGTGAGAACAAATTTTACTCTTTTTAAAATAGATCCTTACAATAAATGAGGATGGATCACTTGGTCTGAAAACCCACAAATCTCATGTTTGTGAGCATTGCAATGCTGCCTTTAGAACCAACTACCATTTACAGAGACATGTCTTCATTCATACAGGTACTGCTTGACTTCAAATTTGTCTTTTCTACTATATAAAGAGTTGTTTACTTATGTTAAAAATGTTTTCAGCTCTATGCGAATTTCACTTTTAAAAGTGTAGCTAACTTGGCATCTAAGCTTAGAGATTCCATGCACCAAAGTGTCAAAAGAATACCAGAAAAAAAAAAAAAATCAACATATATTTAATAAAATGAAGACCTATATGTTTACAAGGTTTCTTTTCTTTCTTTATCAGAAAGTAATGGGTTGACTTGTAGCCTAAGTGCCAAAATTGACCCCTTTGTAAAATGTGCTCCGGCTGCTTATTTGCCTGATGAGGTATCTCTCTGGTTCGGAGAAGTGAAAAAGGTACTTACCATTATAATAGCTTGCCAGTATCCTGAATGCAGTCTTATGCCAGCATCGTGACTGATCTTGTTCGTGAGGAAATGACAGCCATTTCAGATCACTCTTCCGTGCTAGTCTTAATGTGACGCTTAGGATCATGGAAAGAATTCTGTGGTTCATGTATTTAGTAAGGCTAATGTTTTTTGGTATTAGAGTATTTTTGGAATTCGCTCAGATGCTGGTTTTTTAATAGACATTTTGATATTCCTCAAAAGTAGTTATCAGAAACAACAGTGTGTAGTTATTAACTTATGGATGTGGAATTATATTGTTCAAGGTGAAAAACCATTTCAGTGCAGTCAGTGCGACATGCGTTTCATACAGAAGTACCTGCTACAGAGGCATGAGAAGATTCATACTGGTGAGTATAGTGCCTTGAGTATCTTTACTGGCGTGCTTAAAATCTGTTTCCCCACTCAGGCAAGGTTTCTCGTAATAAGTATGCAGCCTAAAACCCTGTTGTAATTTGTTTTAACTTAACAGATGTTATAAATCTTTTAAAAATAAAGTAGTTTTGTGCTTTCAACTTGCTCCACTTTTCTTTGGCTGTAAAGTGAGTATAAACTCTAGTAAGCAAATCTGAAAGTAGTATTCTATAAACAACCCTAGAGCAGCAGATCCTGAAGTCTGTGCATTCATAAAAGTCAAGGTTTGTTAAGCAGTTCTATCTTTTGTTGTATCAAGTTAATTCAGACAACAGGGACTTACAAATTACATTTCAATAGGTTTATTTATTTATTTTGGAATTTGATAGAAAAGTGCCAGGACTAAAATGGCCAAAATGCCTAACCCCAAAGGTACTAGTATCAGCTTTACTTTTCACTTTTTTTTTTTTTTTTTTAAAGGTTTAATTCAGAACTGTTCTAAAAATAAGAGCCTTAGTTTAAAAATACGCAGTATAGGTCAAATAAGGCCCGCAGTTTTAAGCCAAAGAGAGTTCAAGTTTATAGATGTTTATTTTTTTTATCTTCTTGCACCACACAAAACCACATTCTTTAACAGGTTGGGCTTCATTGGGTTTTTGGCATTTTGGTGCATGGCCTTTCAATCCCTCTTTAAATATTTTGTAATATGGTCCCTTTGGACGAGATGCCAATTTCTCAGCCTCTTTTTCAGAAAAGCAGAGCTGGTGAATGTGCACAGTGTTTCTTGGCTGTAGCATTTAAATGGATACGAAAGCTACTAACACGCAGTGCAGTGTGTGCATGTGTAAGAGTTGAGAGGGAGAAAAACCTCTGCAAAATGAATTTTCAGAGCAGTGTACAGGGAGTTACATGCACAAATGCCCTGTTGTTTATGGGATTTTTGTATCCTAGGTTGCCATGAGTCCAGACTAAGTAGGTTTCCTTCAGCTAGTCAGCCACAGAAGAGTCCTCCATTCTTCTGTCCAGTGTCTTTGTTCTGCTCCTAGTCTTTCCTCTGGCTTTGAATTGGTGAACCATGCTGCCTTAACTTTGTGTAGACGTTACTCCTGAAAAGAATGCTCATTCACTCTCTTCCATCTATCTGCTCGCTCCCTTCCCTCTAAAAAAAAGGCAAAAATTTAAGTGCAGTCTTCACTTTTTTTCTGTTTTCTTTTTCTTTTTTTTTTTAATGAGGGTTATTTCCTGTACATGGCTTTGAAAATGAGAGTCTGGGCAATATAGTTAATTAATGCTTGACTGCAAATATTTTATACATGGATTTAATTATCTTTTAGAATTCAGCTTCTAGCTCTAATGAGAATTCTGTGTTGATGGTAAGCTTTGGAGGGAGGGTGTGGTGGTGGTGGGGTTGCAGGATTTTTTTTGCCAGCTCTTACATACATTAGTCTTTGTCTAGCAGGTAAAAAGCTACCATTTAACAAATTAACTGTATTGTAATCTAACTTTTTTAGATAACTATATTGTCTTCCTTTCCTCAGTATCCTGAGGTATAATTTGGTTGTTTCTCAGAAAAAATGAAGCTGGTGATGGTGTTTAATTGTTGAATGATGGGTGTTTTCCTAGGTGACAACTAGTAAATGGTTAGGAGAAAACATGTAAGACCCAGCTTCCAGGAGTGGAAAAAGCTTTTTTTGAAGTCCATTTAGTTAGCAAGTATTTGACTACCACTTAATTTTTGCCTTGGCCCAGTATAGCTAATTGGCATTCTGCATACCTGTCTGTGCTTTCACTTCTGTATGGCAGTATTCACTACTGGGCCTTAGCTGTTTGTGTAGCCTTATTCTGTTCTTCAGGACTGCATAATTGAGCCCATCCAGAAAAGCTGAGTTTTCAGCTGACTTCCCTCACCAGAAGGTGAGCACTGGGTCTGTATTTCACTTTGATGGAAGTAAAGAAAAGCTCTCTTTGTATTATTCATACTCTTAAGAAATATTCTTTATAAATTCAATACTGTATATTTTTCCTTTTATTTTGCATTTTCATCTCTTTAAATGACTGCTTTTAGTGCCAGCATTTGTACAGTGTTCAAAACACTGATGAAGAACAGGATGCTTTACTCTTTTAAAGATGTTTATCAAATTTTCCAGTTTATTTTAAGCCAGTTGAAGAGAGTGGTAACACTTAGAAGCCTCATTTTATCCCTGTTGCAAGCCCTGAATTTACAGGTGCTCCAGCTAGTTCCAGAGCGATTTGAATTCAGTTCTCTGAACCACTCCTTCAAATGAAATGTTACAGGGAAGTTAGGAAGCAATCAATGAACAGCCTTATTCTATGTATATAAATAGTTGCATCTAAAAGCAGACATTGCATTAATACAAAATTCACTCACTAGAAATAATTGTGTGTAGAGGAGGGCAGCAGTGCTAGAACCCTGCTGCTAAACTTGTCACTAATGATACAGAAAATTGCCATTGCAGTTGTAAGGAGGAAGAGTCATTGGTACAAATATTTTCATATTTTGAGTTTACTAGGCTCAAGATGATGCTGATTTTTTTTTTCCCCAAATATATCTGCTTGCTTTTTGCTTGGAGATGTTTCTATACACCTTACCCACTCATGCATTCATGTGTCCTAATTCTGTAACCCACCCTACTTTCCATTTTAAACACACGAAAAAAAGAGATTACATTAAAAAAAAATAAAGCAACATTGGGGCTAAGAGTTCTAACACCTTATTGTTCAGTCATGCTGCTTTTTTATTGCCTTCTTTAGTACTTTCTAATTTGTATTTTGTCTGTTTAGATTTTAAACTGCCTGGGGGTTCATAATTGTTACAACCTTCATACAGATAGTATTTGTACTACACTTTATAAATAGTTCTATTGTTCAGTTTTAATAGATTTCCAACATAGACACAAAACATAGGCTGTTTTCCTAAATACTGCATATAATTATTGTATTGTATTTTTAAATTTTGACTTTTTTTTTCTACATCTGGTTCTTTCCCACTCCCCAAAACATTTCAGAAAAATAGGTTCTGGGTTCTGCTTACATTAATAATATTAGTAATGATCTCCTCCATTTGCGATAGATCCTGTTTGAGAAGTACAATAAAATTTCAGAAGGCATCTGAAGCTTCAGGCTTCTGCTAGGAAGAAATTATTATAGGAAGCATATCTCCATATTAAGTTTTAATCTTTTTCTAATATTATCTTCCTTATAAAGATTAAAGCAAGAATTAAGTATGGTATCAGTTTCACAAAGTATTTAATTTTACTTCCCTAGTGTTCTGGAATTCTTCTGAAAAATATTCTTTTCTGTGTTGTACTGAGAAATTCAAGGGCCGTGTCCCCAAACCTTTCTTCCTATTGAGGCATGGCCAGCAATGCCTTCATATGTACGCTCAAAATCTCCAAAATTAGCTGCTGATGATAATACTCTATTACAAAAAAAAAAACCCAGAAGCCCTGTTTGGCCCTGTTTAAGCCTTGGAAAGGAAATAGGTAGCTGGGAGAGTCTTCTGCCAGCAAATAGCCAGCTTGAGTAGACACATGTTAAGGAACTCTGTGACCTTTCACGTACAGGAATGGGTGTAAGGCTGAAGGTAAGTTATCAACGAAGCATTCTGCATCTGAGCCTTCCCGGGACAGCAGGATAGGTCCTCAGAGGGCTCTTCAAAGCTAGGACAGGACTGAACCATCGTACTTCACTGACTTGGTTTGGCTTCTGTAAGGTTCAGGATAGGTTTCATCCCAAACAGCTGCTCCTTTCTGTATTAAATTTTATGAGTGTGAAAGCAAACTTCCAGGCAACATAAGGAGAGTTGTTTAAAGGGGCGATTTAAAAGAAACACAAAATAGAATAGTGGAGCAAAGGGAAAGAAAACAGTAGAGTAACAAGGACTATTTGTCTTTGGGCATCAAAGAGTTCCTGCATATTAAACTAGAACCTTCATCTTCTTTAAAAGTGAAGACAGGGATTGGAATTTGGTTCCGAAAGTCTCAGCGGGCGTGGGGCAAGTAAAACACCATAGCAGTAAGGGTGCCTAATGAATAAAGAGAACATGAAGAATGAAACTGGAGTTTGAAAGTTAAGAAACAGACCAGAGAGGAGGATTTGCTTGTACGTAGTATGAGAGAGGATTATATCATAGGTGTTATAATTTATAAAGGGTACTGAAAAAAAAGAAAAAAATTGTGATGATTATTAATAAACAAGAAATGGTAAAAGTTAGTCTCTGACTAAATGTGAAATAGGAGTTAGGATGCCAGGGTTGTGAGCCAGTAGAAGAAGAATTGATGGAAGCTGAGAGATCGTCGGAGACGAGATAATTTGATTTAGGAGAGAATAAATTGGAATAATTTTGTCTAGAAAAGGGATTGACTTAGAAGCCACTTGGAGAGGTAAGAATCAATAATTGGAAATAGGACATAGGCTTACAAAGAAAGAGATTTAGAAATTGCTTGGAATTAAGAAGGTTGAAACTCTGGGCATGAATGATTGGACTAGGAGCACAGGTGTGGGTGATACCAATATTTTCCATTCTAGTTTCTAAAAATAGTTATTTTAAGGTATCAAATTTCCATTTGTAGAAGGATATGGCTAAATATCTCTGTTCTAAATGGAAAATATACACTAACAACATTGTAAATAGTAAATGAAAATTTATTAACATTGAAATAATTAACTATTTTTAATAACTTAATAAAAGTTGTTAATAAAACAGTTTTTAAGACTACAACTACCTCAGAAAAATAGAAATAGTCTGCATGTTTCTGGAAACAAAAGATAGATGGTTTATATCCCCAAAATCAGTGCAGTACAGTATCCAGAGCAAAGAGGATGTCGACAGATGCTGCCAAGACAATCCCTGATCTCCATGTCAGTTCAAAACATTTCATAGTAAATAGTAAGAGGAAAGGTTACTGTTGGTCAGGGTGAGTTCTATTAAATAGTAGTGAACTTCTGTAAAAGCAAAACTAACTTTTCAATGCACTTGGGATGTTTAGGTTTTGTCAAAGAAACCTAGAAAAAATATAAATATCAGAGGGAAGATGCAAGGCAAAAGCTGAAATAAAAATAGAGTTAATCCATGTTCTGAAAGGATCATTGCAGGGCTTCTTTGTGAGGAAAAATAAGGGGAGAACTGAAGATGAATTCAGGGTGATGAATATTGTCTGAACATATATTTCATGAAAGTAAAAAACAAACCAAAACCCAAACCAACCAAAGAAAGCAGCCAACCTGTATGTATGCGAACACTAGTTCAGCTACAGAGGTTTCTTGTTAACAGTTTATTTTTAAAAATAAAGTAATTTTACTTTGTCTTTCAAAGCATTCCAACCAAAATAGTAGGATTTATTCCGGAGCAGTTATTTCAATTCTAGATACAGATAGGGGGAAAAAAATATAGAAAATGCAGAGCACCCTACAAAATTTTTTAATTAAAAACTTGGAAGTGCATAATTCTCTTCTAGAAGGGATGAGTTAGAGTTAAGTGAGTTGGTGAGAGAATTGAGGTATTTTAATACAATTGTCTGCCCTAAAAAAATACTGTGTAGTAGCAGTTCAAGAAGGCTATCTTTGTAGTTCTTTATTTGTTAGGTTTAAGACAGATATCTGCACCTACATTAGAAAGAAGGGATAAGAACTTAGTTTTAAAGGTGTTTGCCCTGGTTTTTTAATGTAAAAAACTTAAAATTTTAAGGCATCAGCTACTGAGTACTAGGAAAATAATGATATGAGCAAGCCCTCTGTTGTTTTTCAATAGTAACAGACTAAATCCTCTTCTTTATTACTTCTAATAGAGACTGTAGTATTTAACCTGGTAATTATATGGAAGAATGTTGACTTTTTTTTTTTTTGGATTAACATTGCTCCGTGTTTTTTATCAGGTGAAAAGCCATTTCGTTGTGATGAATGTGGTATGAGGTTCATTCAGAAGTATCACATGGAAAGGCACAAAAGAACTCACAGTGGAGAGAAGCCTTACCAGTGTGAATATTGTTTGCAGGTAAGATGACTACGTGAAATCTTTCACAATTGAAAAACAAAACACCAGTCAATTCCCAAGTAGTACAGATAGGACTTTCTCCAGGTGTTGTAGTCACGTGCATGCAAATAAATGTATAAAGAATATTTATTCTGTTAAGGTGGGTGGTCTTGGTGCACAGGTGGAGCAGAGTCACAACTGTCTGCGCTTGATTTTATTGGTGATATGCTGTTGTTTGACTCTTCGTTAGAAGCTGGTGAAATGGATGAATTGCAAATGAAATTTGTTATAATTAAAGGTATATTTTCTTTCAGCTAATGTATTTATTTTTAATAATAATAATAATAATCTTTTGCAGTTTTTCTCCAGGACTGATCGTGTGCTGAAACATAAACGTATGTGCCATGAGAACCGTGACAAGAAACCGAACAGAAGTGCCACCAAAGTTGGCTTTTTGCCATCAGAGGAAGATTCTGGTTTTGCTACGCCTATGAAAGACAGCTCCTTGCCAAAGAAGAAAAGGCAGAAAACAGAGAAAATAAAATCTGGGGATAAGGAAGGTACAGATAAGTCAGAACAGAAGAAGGACAAAAATGACTACTTGCCTTTGTACTCTTCTAATACTAAAGTGAAAGACGAATATATGGTAGCGGAATATGCTGTTGAGATGCCGCATTCTTCGGTCAGTGGGTCACACTTAGAAGAAGCAAATTCTGGAGAAATACACCCACCTAAGCTCGTTCTCAAAAAAGTTAACAGCAAGAGGAGTCTGAAACAGCCACTTGAGCCAAGTCAAACCATTTCACCATTGTCCACATACGAAGACAACAAAGTTTCAAAGTATGCCTTTGATCTTGTGGATAAGCAAAGTTTACTGGACTCTGAAGGTAATGCTGACATTGATCAAGTTGACACGTTACAGGAAGGGCCCAGTAAACCTGTACACAGCAGCACTAATTATGATGATGCAATGCAGTTTTTAAAGAAAAAGAGGTATCTACAAGCAGCTAGTAATAACAGTAGAGAGTATGCCTTGAACGTAAGTACCATAGCATCTCAGCCTTCAGTAACACAGGCAGCTGTGGCCAGCGTCATTGATGAAACGGCTACAGCCTCGATACTGGACACGCAGGCGCTGAATGTTGAAATTAAAGGTAATCATGACAAAAATGTCATTCCAGATGAGGTACTGCAAACTCTGTTAGATCATTATTCGCACAAGGCTAATGGACAGCATGAGATTTCTTTCAGTGTGGCTGATACTGAGGTGACCTCTAGTATATCAATCAATTCTTCTGAAGTAGCTGAAGTCACCCCATCTGAGACAGTTGGAACAAGCTCTCAAGCTTCCTCATCAGATAAAGCTAGTATGTTACAAGAATACTCAAAGTTTTTACAACAAGCTTTGGACAGAACTAGTCAAAATGATGCCTATTTGAACAACCCAAGCCTTAATTTTGTGACTGATAACCAGACTCTTACAACCCAGCCAGCATTTCCTTCCATGGAGAAGGTCTACACGTCTATACCCGTCAATAGCTTTCGATCGGGAATGAACTCTCCATTAAGAACAACTCCAGACAAGTCTCATTTTGGACTAATGGTTGGTGATTCACAGCACCCTTTTCCCTTTTCAGGTGATGAGGCAAATCATTCTTCTTCCTCCTCTACACAGGACTTCTTGGATCAAGTAACTTCTCAGAAGAAAGCAGAGGCACAGCCTGTTCATCAAGCATATCAAATTAGCTCCTTTGAGCAGCCCTTTAGGGCTCAGTACCATGGGGCAAGAGCTGGAATATCATCTCAGTTTAGCACTGCCAATGGACAGGTGAACCTTCGGGGACCAGGGACAAGTGCTGATTTCCCAGAATTTCCCTTGGTGAATGTAAATGATAGCAGAGCTGGGATGACTTCTTCACCTGATGCCACAACGGGCCAGACTTTTGGCTAAGAAATCTTTGTAAATAATACTGGCACTTTAGAACACATTTGTCAAAACAAAAGGGGGTTGCTCTGTATAAGATGGACTTCTGTACAGCTTTTAAGAGCGCTATGTTAAAACAAAAGTAAGCTGATATTAGCAAGACCAATAACTGCTTTTTTTTTTTTTTTTTTTTTTTTTTTTTTTTTTTTGGTTAGTCACCAGTCATTGAACTGGCTGATGTTGGTGCCCCTATCAAAGGCAGTTTATTATTCACATGTTTGAATCCAGAAAATATTTTACCTTCTATGAAATTTAAAATAAACAAAATCCCCAGGTAAGACTTTCCCCCATGATTGTTTACTTACTGGTTTCCTTGTATGCTTTGGGAGGACAGTTTATTGTCTGATACTATTCATATTGTCATTTCTAAGCTTGTCAGCATAGTCATTGCTCTTCAGCAGGGAATCAACATGTACTAAACACAGAGAACAAACAATAACTTTCAAAGTCAAGCAAATATGGCTTTAAAAGATGGCATTTTCTAGGAAAATAATCTTTCTTCCATCTCTCTCAAAAATAATGCTAGACTACGTGTCCTTTATTTCTGCTTTGGGTTACCTTGAGTTGTGTTTGGAGGAAAAAATTAATTCTGATAGACTAACTCTACTATTTAAAAGTCTAATTAATTTAAAATACTTTAAACACTTTTTTAAGCGAAATGCCTAACTGCTAAAGCCTTTACTTCATTCCTGAAGTAATGTGTATTTCTTTGTACAGCTGAATCTAGATGTAACTTTTTAATGACTTTTTCATACGCCGATATCAAGATTTTGAAGTTTTAGTTAAAATATTCTGTAGATGACATTCCCAGTTGCATAATGCTTACACAAACTGTGTATTCCAAGATTTAAAAGCTTAATTGTACCTTACCCTACATACTCATAATGATTAACATAGAGCACTTAGTCAACTTAATAGTTTTTGATTTCTCAAAAAATAAAACCATTTTTAGATTTTTAGGTTTGATACGGTTGCATCATTGTCATCTCGTACAGCTCCAATGATTCTTTTCAATATACCTTCAGACTGGGTATTCTTAGCTTCTCTAAAAGCTGTTTTAATCTGTCTATAATTTTGACAATTCAGATCATTAAATTTATTGAAATATCCCCGAAAGCTGAAGAAGTGGGCATTCAAATTCCCTCTCTTTTTAGTGTTTGTTTAGTGAAAGCCATTACAATTTTACCAACCAAAACCTCTGAATAATGCTAGTGAACAGGATTTCTTTTTCCAGCATAGGCGAGTGATCAGGTGTTTTTGTTGCATTTCACAGTATAAATAAACTACAAAGTTTATCCCTGTACCATGAATATGGTTTTTTTGAATAGTACTTTGTCTTGAAGTATGCGGTATGGTACGATAAGTAATTCTGTGTGCATTTTTAAGGTGGTAAGATTTGAGTAGCATAACTATTGTGTAGTTTAAGTTAACAAGTTACAGATTTTTGAACTGTATGTTCATTCTATTGCACCTTCCCTAAAGGGACACTGTCTGGTAGTTTAAGGCAGTTTAAGCCTAATGTAGGCTGATTAAGCAGGGAAAAACACACACACATACACACACGAGTGTGTGTATATATATATATATATGTATGTATGTATGTATATGTTTTGGGGTTTTTTAAATAGGATTTCAGACATCCTTTTACAGCCCTATTGCTAGCTGGTATTTCTTAGATAAAGCCATCAGCTAGGAGAAAAGACTGCATCTCAAGGGGCTAAAATACATCCTGTCTTTTAAGACAAGACTTAAGCAGGACATACCTCTTAAGCAGTTCACACCTCTTCCCACAGCAGTAGCAATATTTTTCTTAATTTTCATTACTAGGAAACTGATTCCAGTCTGTCTCTTCTCCCTTACAGCATCACTACTACAGCACTAACTTCAGTTGGTACAGTTGAGGGAGAAAGTGCACTTGTTATCCATAGCTTGCTTCTTGTATTGACAAGAAAGACAATTTACATAAACTTCTTACTTAGTACTTTTGTATAAGGAAACAGGTTCTGTTTTGGTTGACCCTGTGTATAATATAGGAAGGCGCTTCAGCATGCCATGACTTACTGGTAATTTTGTCTGAATATTTGGCCCTGAGTTAAGGAGAATGAGCATCAAGGGAGAATAGTAAAGTCCTTATGAATTATATGATACATGTCAACAGATTTCTTTGAAATAATGTTTTAAAAACTAGTCATGTCTGTCTATTTTTCTTCCTTTATGGCCAGTTTGGTTTTTTGACTTTCCGTTCTAGTTTGTACAGACACAATACTTATGGCCCCAATATCTCAGGAAGCCACCTCTCGTAACGCGTTTTTGTTTTCAGTGTTTCATTTCCATGACATTCTAGCTTGTGCTGCCTGCATAATACTGTGTTGGCATCGTTGTTGAAAGCAGACGGCCATTAATAGTACTATTTCTTAAATAGAGCAAGCAGCAAAAGCCAAAATAAAATAAAAGGGCTAGATTATTACAGCACTGATCTGGCTGCATATGGAGGTAAAAGGAATAAAGCCTGCTTCTCCCAAAGGAGATCGATTCAGCTTTATTTTTAAAAGTTATTGCATTGATACTGCGCGGTGAGAAAGTGATTGAGGAGTAGAAGGGAGCAGCTCTTGCTCTGCGCCATCTTCACGCTTAGGAATGGCTCCTTGGGTACATGAGTGAGCAAGCTGTTGTACAGAGGTAAGGAACTTGCTCTTCCCCGGAGCAAAGTGGGAATCAGACGAGGAACTGTTATTCCTGATGTTGCAGCTCATTCCCTAGCCTGCTGCTGAGCCGTTACAGCTACACTCTGTGCCTTAGGACAGGTTGTGAACTCAGCTGTAGCCCACGGGGACTATCTTGTAGGGTTCTTCCACGCGTACAATTGAAGTGGTGGTGTGAGTAGTTGGTCCGCTGATGCTTGAAGCTTTCTGTACTGGAGGAGTTAACGAAATACACTGCTGTGACTTCCTGAGTACATGCCCTTTTATTCTGGAATAAGTGTGTATGTAGTTCTGGGAGGCTTAACTATGTAAAAAGCTTGTTTAATAATTACATTATTTAATAACATTTTCCACTGCTCATGTTTTGCTGCTTTTAATCTGCTACAGATGCATGCTGTTCATTTTGATCCGGTCAGTGTTCATTTTTGTTAGTTTTCTGTGTATTTCTGGAAAAAAAAAAAAGCGACTTTGGATTTCTGTTCTGTTCTTGCACTGGTATTGTTTGGTTGGTCACCATAAGACTGGGGTCAGCATTTACGTGCCACAGAGCAGACAACAGAGGTTCTTACTTAAAGGTCACGCAAGCACTGAATGTGTGTGTGTGTGTAAAGTGGAATTCTGGGGGGATATCTCCTAGTGACAGAGCAATGATGATTTTAAAAAAGAGGAAATTGATGACATTTATTACCAAACTGTATATATGCATACAATATGTGTGTGTGTATATATACGCACATATTAATAGGCCATATTTTGGTCCTAAATTACTTGACAGTGTCCCTTTTAGCATGACTCCTTTGATATGTTTTGCCATGAATATAACAGACAGTGAAGGAATCCGCTTGTAATGGTATACTAATAGGCATTTACATTTTCTTCATTTGATTTGAGAATGGATTAATCATAAATTACAAGGTTTGGGGAGAAGGATTAACCATGTGTATTACTGTATGTTGGTTTACAAATAACAACATAAACAATTTGAATTGGATGATAAAAGAACTATGTTTATGATCTTGTGTCTCCTAGTGTTGTCTTTAGGAACATTGTGTTTCAAGAAGAAAATAGGACAAGAAAGTATTCATGTGAAATAACACGTGTATTATTTTTATATTGTACTTGTCAATTTTTTGGATGGCGGGAGCTTTTCATTGTTAATTGAGAAGTACAGTAAAATCTTGCTAATTCGCTGACCACTAAGCGGTGCATCTGATGGGTTTATGCATCCCCGATGGTCTCTTCCCCACCTCTCTGCAATGTTCTAAAAAGTACTGTAGCGAGGTCTCATATTAGTAAAACTGTACTGCTTCACCCAAGTATACTACAGAATCTATGTTAGTATACTGGGAGGTCGAAGAAGTATGGAAAACTAAATTACAGTTGTCAAAATAAATGAACAAAGTACATTTTGTGATGTGACATCCTTGCTTTCATTGCCTGCTTCTTCACTATTCTCAAAATTGTCATTTGTGAAGGGTTTCTAAGGCATTGCTGCGAATTATTGGGGTTCTACTGTAACTTTTGGAGTTTGTTCTAAAGTATTCATGTTGTATGAAAACTTTCCACCTGGGCAGATACATTATATTCCATGCCTGCTCAGAATATTTTTATAGTATTTGTATCATATGTAGTAACTATTTGAAATGCACCAGAATATTTGGATGAATCCACTCCTGAATTTTGCAGCATTGGATTAGTTTATGTATGTATATTTGCTAACTAAATTTTCTTGGCTTTGAGAGCTTTGAGTTTTATTCTTCTTTGTTTGGTTGTTTTGATACCATTGCAAATCATAGGGAAAATCGTCATACCCCTGGGAATCCATTTGGAAATTTTAACAGGCTGAAATATGCTTATGCAGTCGGTACCAGTACACGTGAACTTTCAAATTACATGGCTGGTACTGAAGCAAATGAATAATGTTACAGTTTCCTGGTGTTAAATGTTTTACTAAAATGAAGCCTTGTAACTTTGAAAGTTCATTCAACCTACGGTAATGCATGTTTGTGTTAGGCATGTAATGCATTTAGCCAAAACTCACTTTGCAAAGGACAAGTACTAAGAAAGTATTACTGCTCATGGAAAGACATGTCTTTAAGTTAAAACTTAAACTTTTGTTCCATTTTAAATTGCTTTGTGTCAGGGAAAAAAAAATTATAGTCGCTTTTGCTCTACTCCGCATAGAAAACCTTGTTTCCTTTTTAAAATGACATCTTTTGGTAGGAAACACAAACTGAGGCAAGCAAACATTTCTAAGAGTTGTTTCTTGCTTTCCTTAATCCAATGGATGGAAAGGTAATATTGTGTAAACAACATTATTTTATTTTTTTATGCAATATCATGCTGTAAATATGATTTATCAAATAAGGATGTACCTATGATTGAATCTTTGATTCTGCACAGCTAGAGTTTATATATAAATATAAATGTGTCTTGACAATCAAGGACTTATGTCAGTCTTCCTTTATGACGTTTCTTATTGTTATGCATTCCATTTGTTTGACTTGAGTATTTGTATTGTCTGTAAAGTATGTAATGTTTTTATAGCTTGTTTAAAAAACAAACAAAAAAGCCTGTAAATACATATGAACTGATGACAGTACCGCTCTGTTGGAAGACATGTGATGATGTACTGTTTGTAAGCAATAATACACAACAGTGCTAACTTTACAAGTAGCATAAGGATAAGTTCCAAAAAATACCTTTGGGAGTTAATAGCCTTGTTTGAGTTAATGAATATTCTTAATAATTTTTTTATAAATAAATTCAAATGTCCTCCTGCTGGAGTATATAATATTGTTTACACAGCACAATTTCAGTCACAGAGGGGACAGTCGTTAGATCTATGGCTTCATCCGTGCACACTTTGAGTAAGAAAGGAATGGCTTGGCTGCACTTCTGCAAGATGAGGAAGACTGCAAAAGTTGCATAGCTGTGTCTCTAAAGGATGAGAGATACTATTCTGCTTCTGTGCTGATTCCTGACAATTCCTCTGCTTAAATTTGGAGTCTTTAAGTCCTGATACTGAAACGATGAGACTTGGGCCTCCAGTAGAAAGGAGTAGTTCTCTTCTTATTTCATATGCAGATAAACAGTGAACTTACAGGTCATGTCTTCATCTGAGTTGCGTGTTTTTCAAATTATGAGCTGATGAGATGGGTTTATTCTGAGACATAAACTAAACCTCAAACTTATCGTTTGAATTGAATAGGTATTAGACTGTACAGAGCAGCATAACTATTTGAACAGTCATCACTGCTTTAGATCCCCCCACCCCCAATTTATAAATGTATATGACCTACATTTTATAGAAAAAAAAATGTTTTTAAATTCTAGTCATTTATATAATATGTGCTTTGAAGGATTTGCTAGTCCACTTCTGTCACTTTTAGTACACTGGTATCTTTTATATGTAATGTATGCTTTTTATTATTATTATTATTATTGTTATTATTATAGTAAAGCATTTCAGTAGGAGGAATTTTGCAACATTATGAGAGGTTGAAATTTTCATTGTCAGAAATGAATTATACTGGACTTTGTCTGTGTAGTCTTGTCTTTCTTTTAATGCTGTCTGGAAGGGAACTTGGAATTCAATAAAGCAAGTGACCTCCTTTTTATTTTGAAGGCATACTATGTAGTGCTGAATTGGATCTGGAAATATGATGAATTTGACAACAGAGAAATTAGTATAAAATCTAGTGTACAGAAGAAATTGTGTTATGAAAAACCTGATGATATATGTAGTGGAACACTGTTACAGTGTGTTTTCTCAGAGAGTGTTATTTTCCTGAAGTCCATATGCCTTCTTTGTATTTCAGTTAATAATAAAAAAAAATTCCTATAGATAAATTTAGGATAATAGGTTTATTTCAATGATTATACAGTATTTCTTTATCCTACATCTATTCCATCCCTTTATTATCAGACAAAAGATCATAACCTGACTTCCATCAGTTAAAGTATGTATATAGGTGAGAGATGGCTTTGTAGGAACCTGAAAAGTATGAATTTGTATATTCCTTATGTTTCTGACACAAATCAGTACATGAGTCTTTATTCCTGTGAAATGAGGAATTTCCTGATGTTGAGAGAGAGTGAGTGTGAGTGTGTGTGTGTGTGTGTGTGTGTAGGTACATGAAAGATGTTTGGGTCTCATGGCAAAAATGATACAAGTATAAAAGGATTTAATGTAGCTCAACAAATGACTTGCATTTAATATGTAAAAGAAACATTTAAATTTCATAATTCAAAACAGACAAAAATAGTTTTGCAGGAAACAAAACTATTTGGATAGCAGGCTTGACCAAATGAATTTCTTTGGTTAAACTTGATATATTTTAAATGATTCTATTTCTGCCTTTATTTCTGCCCTAAAAGCAACTGAAAATATTTTGGGAGTTACTCTTCCTGTTCATTTGACTGTGAGTGTAATTTATATCATGGTTTACAAAATGTGGCATGAAGGATTGGATTGTTTTATCTGTATAATACAATGAAAAATTGCTTTTTTTTTTTTGTTGTTGTTTTACATAATCATGATGAATGGTATTGTATTCTTAGGGTTGATTTATTCATTAAGTGACTTAATGAGTTTCATCACTTTTGACATTATTGTTTTCTTAATGGTTAACTTAGTCTTTTTGGGTTTATAATACCCTTCTATGTATGTGATACTAAGGGAAGTTATGTTTTTGCTTTATTTTTTAATTGAACTAATAGTTTGATAATTTATATTTGCAAATGATGCATTTTAAATGTGGTCACTTGCTGTTTGAAAAATAAAAATATAGAATACTGTTTTATGAATACACTTAGCGGTATTTTTCATGTTAGATAATTTCAAACAAAATCTTAATGAGACAGATGAAGGCATGCAAAGATACATATTGTTGTGCAAGAGCTGAAGTGGATACTGTCAACGATAAAATGCAATATTTTTAATATTTTATTTGAGATATATAAAACTTTTCTTCCCCTTTGGATCTCCTTCTTGCCTCCGTTGATTATAGAAAACAGAATATCTGACCTTAACTTTATTCCTGGACTACTTAGAAGGTTGCACTGGAATCACTTTAGAAACAGCTAGTATTAAACCAGCTTTCCTTTTGTGATTCTTGTTTACACTAGAGGGAATTTATTCAGTGCCAGCAACTCTTCATGCAAATAAGAGTCAGGACTTTATTTTAGTCTCAGTGGCAAGAAAAGTGAACTTTATTACTTAAGTTTTTCCTCCGTTGGATAACGATGTGCCATGTATGCACTACATAATTTTGTAGTGTGTGTAGTATACAGGGTATTTAATATGTAACAGATTTTTCTATCATTGAAGCAAATATGTAAAAAACATTGAAGATCATAGCATTTATGCACTTACAAAACCAGAAATGTGCCCTGTAGCATTAATTACTGGTAATTTAGTTTTCTCACCTTTATTTATTCATGTGCTAAAGGCATTGTTTTCCCTGAATCTTTTGGTAGGATCGCTTCTGATAAAGACTTGATTTTCGTGAAATACATGGCTCTCTTGATTTTACTTTGTGTAAGAACAAGTTTTGCATCAGACAATGTTAAAGTCGCACAATACCTTTCAAAGTGAAAAAAACAACTAGTGAAGTTCTGTGCTAAACCTTGAGCCGTGATCAGGTGAGCGCTGCAGAAAGAGCTCTGTGGGTTTAGGATGCCACTGGCTCCCCACCTGTTTTACAGCCCCGCTCCCGGAGCCCGCGGCATCACAACCTGGGCGTCCACCAGCCACTTCGTGGAGCCCCTTTGGGCAGCGAGAGGAGCTTTTTGTCTGGCCTTAGCCTAAACCCCTTCTGAGGATGTTTAATCCAGTTGGCTGAAATTTGCGTGGCAGCAGAGAAGGGGCACCCATGAGATGGGCTCTGGTGCCTGACCCTGGCGACAGCAGCCCAGTTGCAAGGCAGTAATGGTTTAAATCGGCACAGACGTTTCCGCAGGGAACTGGCAGAAATTGGCCTCAGGAAGGCTGCCCCTCCTCAGTCCCTCTTAGCTGTGTGAGGGCAGCGGCGTTGCTGCCCCGAAGTGCCTTTACGTACGTCTGAAGGCAGCAACGTGACTTTGTTTCACGTGTGCGTGTTCTGGTATTGTTTTTTAAAATAGCTTATCCAGCCAGTATAGTAACTGCTTTTAATGGTGTCATCTTTAATGGTTTTAAATTGTGGGTGCATACAGCAGGGTCTGTCTGCTCAGCCACCCTGCTTGTCTTTAGTTTTGTTATGTTTGCTTGCATTAGTTATACTGATTTTTATTTGTTTTAATTATGTGGAAATAAGAAATCAAAGGTGATAGCTTCTGCTTATTGACTTTCATGATTAAAATTGTCAAATAGTAAAGTGATACTGAAAGGAAAACATTTTTCAATATTTTGATGTCAAAAAACAATTGCCAGAACCTACATTATGTGTTGAGTGAGAAAAATAATCCTTAAATTATCTTGCTTTTTTTTTTTTTTTTCCTAGGAGAAGGAAACATTTTTCTGTTGAAATTATTGGTTATTTGTTTATTTAGAGGATTGGAAAAAATATCTGTCTCTGAAATTAATATTTTTCTTGCGCTACACAAGAGAAACTATTTTGTGGCTCCAAAATAGGCAGCAGTTTATGAAAGTAGAGAGATTTGGAGGTGGGTTGGTTTAGGGAGGTAGTCTGGAAAAGTGTCCAGTTTGTTCATTATCTTCTGCATTGCACTTGCCAAATCAACAGAAGATAGTTTCCTATAGAATATTGTTTGCTCTTTTATCTGCTTTAGTTGTCAAGAGACGGTGTTTAAAGAAGAGAGCTTTCCACTGGAACAGGGGGTTAAAACGGAGCCCAGGTGTGTTGTCCGTTCAGAAGCCCACAGTCCTGCCCTGGTCGCTCAGGTAAGTTGCCTCCTCCACAGCGTCCTTCTCCTTTCACATCAGGGCTGGTCTTCAGGTCAGTATCATCCCTGCTGCAGCATCTGCTCTAGGTTTTAAATTTCAAAGGCAGTTGAATGCGTACACGTGCAAGTTGCTGGCAGAAATTAAATATGATGACTTGGTGAGGTTCCATCTTAAAATGTGTGCGCGTGTGTATCTTCTGCAGTCTAGCCAACTACATCGCTTTTGCCTGTGTTGGCAGTCATGCACATCATGCATAAAGCATGGGATCCAGGTCCTCCCTCCGTTATTTGTACTTCTGGATGTTTGCTGGGTGTACAAGTAACTGCTGTTTTTTTCACTTGCAGTCCATCTCCCTGGGCAGCTCTACCTGCCCCGGCACGTTGCTGCGTGCTAATTGTACACTGCTGCGCGCTGGTAGCAGAGCAGCTTGGCTTGGCTTTTGTTTGGTGCCTGCACTTTTCAAGCCTTTCAGCTGGAAATGTGGGATGCCTAGTCCCAAACCAAGCTTTGTGCTGGTGTCTTTTGACACAGGACTGTGCAGCTGGTACCTGGGTGCCTTCCTTTAGAGGAGGCAACGCCTTCTCCACTGCACAGCCAGAGAGCGGTGAGCTGGCCCAGCTATGGAAGTGCAAGATGTGCTGCTGAACAGGTGTTAGTTTACACTTTTATTTACATACTTTTTTTCTTTATTATTTTTCATGGTCAGATGTGATCATTAGGGCCATTTCAGAGAGGCAGAAACAATAGGAGCTTTTGTAACTGCTGTGAGATCAAAAGCACTAGCCTGACCTAAGTGAAACCAAGAGGATTCCATTGTTTTAGCAGTGTAACTTATAAAAAAAAAAGTCTGTATTCTAATAGGAATAATGACTGTTCAAGATGTATAATTTTTACACTCTGGAAGCTCTTCAGGAGCAGCACTTCCTTAGTCTGTCTGTCTTGTCACAAGAGAAACTGAGTCACGAGAGATGATGGAGCAATGACGAGTGCTGGGAAGAGGTTCAGGGTAATGGCAAGGTAATCTCAGCCCTGCAGTGACGGGCAAGAGCAAAGCAGAGGACGTCATCGGAAGCTCAAAGGATGTTTGGTTGTTTTCTCTCAAGTCCTGTGTTTTCTTCCATTTGTCTTGCCAGTTCCTGAAATAATCTTTGTTATAAAGCTAATTATAGGCAGATCAGGACAGCCTAAGAAAGTTACAGCTCGGAAAGACGGATAAGCAAGGGCAAGGATACCGGTGTGCCAAAGTGATCTTTTCCTCCAAAAAGGACTTGGAAAGGAAGATTTTCTGTAAGAGGGTATGTGTTAGCTTAAAGGAAAGCATCTAATCAAAGTAAACGGGATGATCAGTCCCCTAGTCAAACACATAGGTAGAGTGGTGGATGTTGCAGCTACTTGAAATCAAGCCGTGAGGACAGCGCGAGTCCCCATGTTGGGTACGGAACACGCTTTGGCAGCCTTGGCTCTCAGAGAGTCGCTCTGTGTCACCTGAAAGTCCTTTTTAAGGAATTGAAACAAGACTGATGTTTGTGGTGGTGCTTGGGTACTGTATGGATAACTGCTGTTAGCACATCCTGAACAAAATCAGGCAAAAATGCATGTTAAAAGCCAAGTATTGCACCGTTTACAACTATGAGTGAACTCAAACAGAAAAAGGCTGGCTCTCCTTGTAGTGTAGGAACATACTCTTTGCATGTAACAGCTCGTTTTACTGTTGATCCAGGGTTTGTCTGTAGGTCATTAAACAATGTGATTAGCTAAATCATGTAGTTTATTCACAGTTCATGCTGTGTCTGTACATGGAAATCAGCTTCTGTGTTTCTGTGGTAGGAAAGATGGTGTGTCTGGCAACTGAAGACCACCACCATGAGGTATGTGATAATTGACATCCACTCTACTAAGAAGGAATCCTTTCCACATTTCATGGAGTGGCTTGGTCCTGTGGAAGGCTCAAATTCACATTTTTGTGAATTGCTGACTGACTTCTATGCTGCTACTTTCCCTGTTTCTGAAGGCCACATTTTTATCTTTGACACCTCCGTATTTTTCCCTTTACCTATTTCATCCCACATAACCATTTGTCACCTCCTTTGCTCTCTTAAATCCATCTCTGGACTCCATCCCCTGGAACAGTTTCCACTGAGTGACACCATATGGGTTACTGGAAGTTCTCCAACCACAGTTGAGGATGTCTGATACTCAGGTCTGCCAGGCTTCGGATGGTCCATCTGACTGTCCCGAGGACCTACATAGCTTGAGAGAAAGGATTCCTGCTGGAATTGGACTTGGATAGAACAAGTTCGGCTTTTAGTTGCATTTTCCCTCTCCTTTTTCCTCTCAGTAGAGCCCAGGTACTCAGCACAAGGAGAGAGAGTTTTTAATTAGGCATTTGAAAAAACTTTCTCAGATGGTTTGTGATGGTTTTCCTGGAAGGTGGTGTAGACCTTGGAGCGGTGCAGAGGAAGGCTCGCATGAACACGCTGAGCCAGCTGTGAGTTGTGCAGCCATCCCGAGCGTGTGCTGGGCGAGTTTATGCTGTTCCACATGACATTTTTTTTCTGAGGAATCTAAGGTAGAGCTGCTTCTCTTGTGTTCAGGTTAGCTCTTTATTTGCAAAGCCTGATCTTCGAGAGAGCAAACCACTTTGCATGTGACTGCTGCTTGCTGATTGTCCCTGGAGAAGTGACAGCGTATGTCGGTCTACAGTTCTGTCATGTGCCGGGAATGGGAAAGCAGCGTGCTCCTCAGGAACGCCCGCGTGCTCCGGTTGGATTCCCTAGCCAGGAAGGAAAAGGTTGAAAATTGCCATCTCTTAAATAGAAGCAAACGGAGACCAATGCTGAACACTCCTGAAGTGCGTTTTAACATCACTGTTTGGTGGTTTTAACGCGTGAATGTGGTCCTTTTGCTGGATTTCTGCTGTTGTCATTCCCAGTGGGGAGGCAGGATTGCTCAAAGGAGTGTTCAGCAGCATGGGAGCGGCAGTGGCAACTGCTCCAAGAAACTATTTCAGCGCTTGCTTAGCGTGCGCACGCGTACGCAGGGGCAGACATGCCTGCGGGCAGGCGGCAGGGCTCCGTCCTCGGTGATTTAGTGACTCTTCACCAGTTCTGCAACAAATCAAAGCTACTTACTTCAGATTCTGCACGGGCCCTCAAGGTGAGAGAATCTGGCTGAACCTGTTCCCTGGTAGCTGTAAAGAGTGTAAAGAGAAGGGAGCTGGAGGAGAGCTGCTGAAATATTCCAGGAATGGGGTACTTGGGGAGATACCTGCCGATTTCCTCAGTTAGGCTTCGTCCTCCTCTGAGAAGAGGGGTCAGTCTGCTCTGAACGCTCACTCTCCTTTTCTGCCACTCGCTCGCCCTTGCTATTTCTGTCCAAGAGCAAACGCTTGGTTGTGCTTTGCCTCGACAGGACACTCTGGAAAATCAAAGCGGCTTTGCTAGATTACATGGATGTTTTGTGTGGATACCTTATGGAAAATTAAAACGGCCCCAGCTCATTTTGCCTGACTTCATTTTGGAAGTAGATGCAGTCGGTGGACGCTATTCACGCTCTAAGGAAGGGTGCCTAGCTTTAGATTTGATCCTGTTTACACTGTGAGTGTCCAAAACGCGGGCCTTTCATGCAGACGGAGCTTTGCCTGCGCGGGGTCACAGGGTTTCTTGGCAGCCCCGGACAGGGAAGTCACGCTGAACGCGTTCCTATTGAAACCAGGTGTGGCCGCTCCTCCGCGGAGTCCGAGTCCCACTTCCCGTGGCTGGCAGCCTTCCCTCCTGCCAAAATCCAGAAGCGATTAATTTTATTATTTCTTTTTATTATTATTATTATTTTTATTTTTATTTTTGTTGTTGAGACTCCTGAGAATTTCAGATTTCGGGGAAGTTTGCTCCTAAACCCCCATTATTTCGGTTTCCCCACGCAGCGTTACGCGGGCCGCTGCCGATGACTTTGGCGCTGCGGTGCTGGAAGAAATCTCCGGCGTGATCCCCGGGCGCGAGTGGGCGCTGCCGAAAGCGAGCGGATTAAAGCCAGCAGGTGGGCCGGGGGCTCCCCGCGGGTGGGGGCCCACCTCCCTGCCCGGCCCGGCGGGGTGCGGGAGTGGGGCGGGGGGGGGCAGCGGTGCCCGGGCGGACGTGGCAGGAGCCCGGGGCCGGCCCCACGCGGGA
>WHYT01017462.1:139397-155055 GCA_009806455.1 Tetrax tetrax | reverse complement strand
TGCAAGCAGAGGTTTTCTAGTGTCCAGCCCTGCAATCACAAAAGCAAAGATAGCGGCAGCACTTGTCTGGGTGTTGAAAAGCAATTATGTTCCTCGCCCAGCAAAGTGTGCAGATATCATAAAGGATTGATTTCTGCAAATGTCAGCCTAGAACTCAGTTCTGATTTCAAGATGGGCAGCGCACGAGAAACCAGCCTGTGCTGCTGGGGCCCCGGCTGTTGCTGCATGTGGAGCAGTGAGGTGTCTGTGGGCACCCAGCTCTGCTGTTCTGCTGGTGATGCTCATGGTTCGTCAGAGGAAAGGCTTCAAGGTGGCTTGTAGGGCTGAGACTGCTGGAGACTCTCTCTGCTGTGCTCCCTTCAGTGTCCTTTTTGCACGTTGCCATCCTTGGCGTGAAAGGCACATGTCCTGCTCTGCAGCAAGACAAACAAGCAGCTTTCCCCAGAGCTCAGGGGACACGGCTTGCACAACGCGCTCTCCTCAAAAGTGCGGGCTCGGTTCCAGCAACGAGATGGGGAGCCGGTGAAACATCAGGCTTTAGATCCAAACTAAACACCAAGTTAAAAATAAACCCTGGGAGGCAACGAAGGGGAAAGCAAATTGCCATTCTTTAGGCAGGTGTTGAGCTGGGACCCTTTCCTTTGGAGAAACAGAAGAAGGGAAGAAGCTGAGAGGTTGATTCATCCTTTTCTCCTTCAGAGAAGCCAGTGTGGTTTCTCCTGGTGGGTAAATTTTAAAGCCAGTGGAAAGTTGCTGGGCTGCTGGCCCGAGCACCCAGCCTTCTCTGTACCCAGGCAGTAGGTACACCGCCCGGGCCACGTGCTGTCTTACAGCAATAAGGTTCAGTCCCTGTAGACCAGAGTAACATTAAAGGTTGTATTGTGACAGCAAATGTCTGTCTGTCTGAACGGAGACCCCCCAGCCCGGCACGGGGGCTGCAAATGGGGATCCCTTGTTCTCCTGTGGGGCACTCACAGAGCTCTGTCCTTCAGTGCGTTGCAGGTGCCATGTACATCACCGGCTTTGCGGAGTCCATCGCGGACGTGCTGAGCCTCAGCAACATCTGGGCAGTGCGTGGGATCTCCCTGGCTGTCCTCCTGGGCCTGTTGGGCATCAACCTGGCTGGCGTGAAGTGGATTATCAGGCTCCAGCTCCTGCTGCTCTTCCTGCTGGCCGTCTCGACACTGGACTTTGTCATCGGGTCCTTTACACACCTTGATCCAGGTAAAACGGGGGGCTCATCACACTGGGGTCAGGAGGCGTTAATCCCCTGGGATTTTCTCCTGAGGTGTCCCTGTGAAGTTACACATCTGGGCAGAGGTGGAGTTCAGCTCTTCCAGACGTTGCCTCTGCCCTTTTGTATCCGTCTTTTAGAGGCCACTCGTAGTTTTGCAAGAAATCAGTATTTCCAGAGCATGACTGAGGATGCCTCACTAATTTGGGTATTCAGCCTCAGAAATTAAGCTCTCAATGTGTGCGCTTCTTGTCCTTGTATTGCACTGGGAGGTTTCCTAACAACAGAGCACACTGCCTTTGCAGTTGCTCTTTGTAGCCTTCTGCTGTCTAAGTCCACGTTAAGCGCTGTGCCCAAGGAAAGGGGGGATTGCAGGTTTGATTTAAGGAGATCTTCTCCCCAGAGGCCCCCGGGGTCACTTAGACCCCGGCTATAGTGAGCTGTGCCCTGGGCCGCACACCACTGGATTTGCCGCTTAGGGCCATGCTGGGGAGCTGGGTGGGCTTGGGCAGGTGACTGTTGGGCTTCCAAGGAGCCATGGGTGCCAGTCTCCCCCATTAACCTTCCCCAGCATGACTTCATCCTGCAGTGGCAGCTCCAGCTCGGGCAAGGCGGAGGTTCGGGGGCTCCCACCTGCAGCCCCACTTGCACCCCGAGCCACCTTCCTCGCCCTCCCTCCTCACCCCAGAGAGGTGTTTGCAGGGAAACGCATCTCAGGACGTGGGGAGTTGGGGTGGAAGGTGTCTATGAGTGCTGCAGTGGTGGCTCCAGCAATAATCAAGTGTAATTAGCTGAGTAAACAGAAGGTGTCACCTTCTTCTTGGTGTCCCCTGTCCAGCCGCACCTTAGGGGGTTGCAAGTGACCTACAAAACTGGGTTGAAAGGAAAGATCTTCAGTTTAGATTTAGTTAGTATTCAGCCACTGAGTCAGACGGCGCAAGGGAAGTCATGTAGGTGTTCACAGCACCGATGGCGTGGATGGATTTTCATGCTGCCGGCATCGTGTGCAAGGACGGTGGGGTGAGCTGCACCGGCAGCTGCTCCCCTCTTGGAGAGAGCCGTGTGGAGAGGCATTTGCATTTTATATTGAGTGTGTGAGAAATGCCCCAAGTGAAAGCTGGTAAAAGTCTCAGCAGACGCTTGCAAAGGAGAATGGAGCAAGGACAGTTGTGCTCGGTGTGGGGTATTTTGCAGAGAAAGCATCTGACCTGCTCCAAACAGCTGTGTTTGGTAGGAAATTGTTTTCTAAAGGAAATGGGGGGAGTGTTTGCATTTGGGTTGTGCTCAGAGGAGACCTTTAATGTGGACCTGGAGACCTTTCTAATAGCAGAGAGAAAATGGAGAAAATGAATGCTTGGGGTGAGAGCTGGTGGTAGGAACGTGAACGTGAGACTGGGGGAGAACCAGAGGAGTACAAACGTCAGCAGGAAATGTGCCCGAGTTGAGGTCAACGTAGTTGCCTTTAATTTCCTCCACTGCCGAGTGCTATGTCATTTTCTTCCAACAGAAAATAGAGAAAGGAAAGGAATGAGGCAGCTGAGCATCGCAGATGCTTCTGTTTAGCTGTGGTGGACTAAGGAGAGGAGGGTTTGCAGGGCATGGGTTGGGCTGATGGTGGCCTGATCCAAGCCCCAAGTGCCGGTACCCCAGAGCAGCGCTGGCCGTATGGTGAGACCTGCAGCCGTAAGGCTGGCGGGGAAGAGCTGTGGGTTTCTCTGCTTTTACAGCCCGCTTCCCTGTGAGAGAGCTGCTTCAAGTCCAGGCTGAACGGTTGGTTCCTCCCAAGCCCTGCATTTCCCCAGAAGGCCTCTGAGTGGTGTGTCAGCACCAATGGTGAGCGGTGGGCTTCAAGAAGCCTCCTTGCTCTGTCTGGCACACATTCTGCACGGCATGGATGGACGCTTGTCTCCTGGGTGTGATTGCACCCGTCAGCAAAGCATCCCTCCCAGGCTGCGGGTGGGACATGCGAGTGGTGGTGAAGCTCCATCCTCCAGAGTCGGCTGATGGCCATGATGGGGTGGCGTCCATCTGAGCCCCAGCACCTGGGGAAGCATTTGAGACTGCTTTGGGGTGGGCAGTCCACTGCTGAACTCTCCACAGCCTTCATGTGTGGGCAGTTGTTTTGGTTTTGGTTCTTTGGCTGCAGTGGTGACCAAGATGCAAAGGGCTGCATGCAGGGAGAGCCATGGGAGAGGTAATTTTTGGGAACAGACCTGTGGGCTGGAAGGATTTCAGCTGACATCTTGCCTGGGTTACTTCCTTTTTTTATGATGAGTTTATGGGGTCTCAGCTTGCAGTGTCAGGTCTCGGTCTCTGAACCTGTAAAATGGGCCTCGTGCAGTCACCCTGCCTTTCCTGCTCCTGCCACGGCAGCGTTTTCCCTCGCTTCGCTTTTCCAAGTGCTGCACACATACCAAAGGGCTGCGCATCTGCCAAGCAGCAGTTATTTGGATTTAAATAATCTCCAGGAATGCCTGTCCATCTTGAAGGTCTTAAACGCCTGCCTTTGTGTGGTTGCACTGGGTGGAGTCCCCGGCTCTTCTCCCCGTTCCCTCAGCTCACACCCAGGCACACACCAAATCGGATATTGTCCAAGCACTCACTCCCTTCCTGTGGTTTGCCTTTATTTTTAGTTTGAGGACAGAGAATGTTTACACAAAAGGGGGCTTCTCAGCAGGGCTTCCCGCTGCTTTTTCTCCTTTTTTTTTTTTTTTTTTTTTTTTTTTTTTTTTTTTTTTTTTTTTTTCATTTTTTGGTGCCACTAGATAATTGTTTTCAAATGATAGAGATATTTTACATCTTTTTTCATTCCACTGGTATTTAATTCCAGTCACACTTCAGATGTGCCCTGAATCAACTTGCCTTATTTAGGGATTTAATTTATAAAGATAATTTCTAGGTATTAGATTCTTTCTCCAGATGCTTTACTTCTAGTTTGCATTCCTCCCCTAGGCTAAAGAGAGAACTTTTCATGGGACGTGGGTCCTTATCTACTGCTCATCATCTTCTCTTCTGGCTTGTGTTAACAATTTTTGGCCTTTTTTGGCTGTAGGTAAGAGATTTTAGCCTGGTTGTACCCTCACTGGCCTGGGTGGTGGCCTGGTGGTTCTTACTGGCTTTCTGTTCTACTCAAAAGGGAAATGCATTCTATGAAAAATGTGATTTTAGTGGGGAAAATGTATTCTCTGATTTAAACTGAACTCAATTAATAGTTTCAAACAAACAAACAAACAAATCCTTTTAGGTGATAACATCTTGCTCAACCTTTCCAAACTCAAACATGATTTCTAGTTTACAGTCTGAAACTAGACTTGAAACTGTAGCTGTGCGCGTTGTATAGAGGAGAATGAAAACCTGCCCAAAATAAAATCAATCATTTTGGACACGGAATCAAAAAATATACAAACAGAGTAGTTTTCTTTTTAAATACTGTTGTCATCTGGATAATATGTCCATAACTTGGAAGTATGGTGTGCTCTAGTCGTAAGTGTGGCGGAAGACTCTGTAGGCCGTGGCAGGGTCCAGTGGATTATGTTACATTTTGGTTAATGGCTTTTTTTTGAAAGATGGGGATTTGATTGACAGGGATTGGGCTTTGTCCCAAGCAGTACATGGAGTAGCTCCGACTTAGAAAGGAGGTCTCTCCAACGAGCCCAAAGGATGTGTGTCATCACTGCTGCAGCTCAAATACCGTTCATTTTCCTCCAATTGTTGTGCCTTGACTCAGCCTAAATTCTGATTTCACAAGACTGAGATTTTTCATCAGAGGAGCTCTGCAGAGCCTCCCACAACCAGGGGCTGTGGGCATGACTTCCAAGAAATACCGCTCTATAATTTATAATAGTATTCCATTGATGCAAACAGTTTTCCTAGAAAAAGGGTGAAGCAAGGGACATTCTGCTTCTCGTCCTCTGTGTAATGAATAAAACCATTTCCACTGGCTGGTTTGAGTACCGCTGAACAAGCCAGGTAGCGGATACCACATCAAAAATAAAATGCTAATGGAAGGATTTTATGTATTACGGCAAGTCTTGTGCTTAGCCTTAAATAATATAAAACATAAGTGGACTTTTTAACATGGGTATTTCACTCTATAATTTCTTCTGTTTTTTTTCTAACCAAAATTTCCGATTTTCCACCTGCAGAAAATACCCATTTTGGGGCTTTTTTTTATAAAAAAAAAATTTAAAACTCACCATCCTATACAGACAGGATCAGTGCCAAAGGGCTCGACTAGCTACTGCCACGGGCACATTCCTGAGTTTTCCTTTATTTAAGCAGTGCCGAGGCACTGGGCTTTTGTGATGAGGAACTGCCCATGTGGGTGCTTTCGGGCTCTGTGTGCGCTGTTTTGTACACCAGTGGTTTTCCACTTCTCCATCCTTCTGAGAAGCCGAGGTGGAGATAAAGCAGGGGGAGTTGGGCAGAAATTCCTGCTTCCTCCCACACAGCCCGGTCCCGCGAGAGCAATGATGTGGCTGGGGAGAGCTCGGAGGCAGCGTAGGCTCCTGTGTGATTTGAGAGAGGTGACAGCATCGTGCAGATGAAAATTGCCCCGTTAGCTAAATACGGACCTTGGAGACCGATTTAAGTAGCTCTCTTTGTTTGTTCTGCCTTTTTTTTTTTTGCTATTTTTAGCTGTTGGCCATCTCCCGTTATTGCAAGTCTGTTGGCTGTAGGGAAGGGAGGATGCTTGTGACGTGATGGCTCTCTGGGCTGGGATGCTCCACGCGGAGACTGGACCAGGAGTCAGCCACCCCCAGGCCTTGAGTCTCCTTCTCTGGGTCTCTGATGAACTGAGCAGAGGGGGAAGATGTGAATACTTGGGTTTGTCACATATGCAAAGGACTGATGGCCCCCGAGCAGGTTTTTTGCAGGTTTCCTCAAACAGATCACCCTCCGGCGCTTCTGCCCTAGGCTTTCTTGCTCGCTCAAGGATTTTCAGTGCACAAATCCTGTGCTCCTCCGTGCCTCCCATAACACGGCAGACATTGCACCAGCCCGTGTCTCCAAGAGCATCCTGTGGCAGCCAGGCCCCAGGGCACGCTGCCAAAACCCTCAGCAACTTGAGAAGAGGTTACCTGCTTCGTCTGGAGGCTTCGGAGAAGAGCAAGGTGGAAAAAATATACAGTGAGCGCTTTCCCTTGACAGCGCTGTTGGTCTCCACGCTTGCTAATTTGTCTGCTCAACTGAGAAATATCTGTGCACGGGGGTGATTCATCCCCCTACCCCAGTTGGCAGCTGCTGGCATGATACCTGTCTCCGTGCCGGCACTTGAAGTGTGACCAAAATACCCCGTGTTGATCCCTGCCGGCAGTGACTGGGACAGGCAGGTACAGTGGAGGGTGAGTTTTGGGAGAGGGTTAACGGTGGGATCCCTCAGAGCCCGTGGCAGCAGGAAGCCGTATTGTGTGTTGACTTTAAACAGGAGGTTTGGGAGATCAGCTCTGGAGCAGAAAACAGGGGCTCAGGAGGAACAAACACTCGCTGCTTCAGAAGGGCGGCGATTTCCTTTCGGGTAAACACGTCATTAATCTCAGGGAGCACATTCTTTTCCATCGAAAGATAAGGGATTGGAGTTGCCTTTCTCAGGGCTTGGCCTTTTTGGATTGTTTTAACAGTGGCTTTCACTCCTTCAATTACAGACTTTCCATAATCTCTCATTTGGGGTTTGCCGGGCTTATTATGGGTGCAGAGAAAGTCTTGGGCAAGGGAACTCCTTTCCTTCTTTGTTTAAAATTGCTCTGATCCTTCTCCCCCCTCACCACCGTCTTGCCAGATTTTTTCTTTCACTAAAACCTGTCTGTTTTTTGCTACTTGAGGCTCTGACGAACTTGAAACGTAAGTGTGCTGTTTGTCCTAATTTATTAAACCATCTCCCTATTGCTAACGCGAGGATCGGAGCTTATTTGTGCACGATGAGTGGAAAAACAGCGGTGGGCTCCTCTCCCCTCCCTTCCTGCTGCTCAGCTTTGGTTTGGCATCTTTTGAAGATGCCGCTTGCCATGGCCAGCGAGGTGTGGGGAGATGCCAGCTGTGGCACTCGACATTTAATTTTCATCTGGCACCCTCCTGCTGCGTGGGGAGACAGCAGCCGTTCCTGCTGCCGGTGGCTCGGGCTCTGCAGTTGCTCTGAGCTCTTTTGATAGTAACTGGGTTTAACTGGGATTCAGGGATGGAATTACAGTGGGAATTTAGTCCCTTCCCATTCTTACCTCCTCTTCTTCCCAGTACTTTGTGCTTAGGGCTGCCAGCAGTGGTGTGGGGTGGGGTGGGGCAGGGGCTGAGGAGCTCCTGCGTGCCCCATCTCTTGGTGCCCTGGCAGCTCGCGCAGATGCTCAGATGCTCTTTCTGCGCTGATCTGTGTGTGTGGCTACATGCCGTTGTGTTAATTGCATAATGGCTGCGTTTTTATCACTGCATAATCATTGACCTGCCTGTGTTCCAAACAAAAATCCCTCTCTATTTTCTTGCCCTGCCTAGTTTAAGGCTCCCAGAGCAGAAATGCTGTGGAAGCTGTCAGCAGGTAGGACATGGACCTGAGGACTGAGATGAACCAAGGCGTGATGTTGTTTGTGACACAAGGAGGTGGATCTGCAGGGACAGGTATCAGAAGTGATGAGTCCAGTGGAGGCTGTCGGGAGGCAGGGGCCGCGATCTGTTCGGTCCATCCCATCCTCCTCCAGCTCTGCTCCCCAGTCTTCCAGCCAGAACTTGTGTATCCAAAGGTGAAGCAGGAGATGTCCTGGAAGATATTAACACATTCCTGTATCCCTGTATGGGTTCAGCAGAGGTCGTGTTTATTCTCTGTACCTGCCAGTGTGGCTCTTCCTCTTAATGTGCTTTGCTTTCATGACTCACCATCTCTTAGAGGACTGAGACATTCTGGTGAAAATCGATTCGTGCATCTCACAAGCTGAGTGTCAGCCCACAGTGAACTGGTGGCATGGAAAAATGACCGTACTGTCCTCTATGCAACTCCAGTGCTGCTTCCCTGTCACCGTTTTCCTTCCCAATCTTTCCCTGCTTTTCTTGTACATCTGTGCCTGCCCTGTACCAGGCTGGCAGCAGTGGGGCAGTGCCTGGGAGCAGAGATGGTGCTGTGTGACTTTCCTGGGAGGACCTCAGGAGCTGGAGCTGGGCAGCTGCAAAGGCATGGCTGCAGAAGCAGTCCGGCTTTGGAAGACCATTGGAAATGTGATTGTTAATGTTGGTGTTAAACGAGCCCAAACAGAGGAAGCCAAGTGTGTGTGCGGAGGGATGCGTAGGGGTGGGGTTTGTGACTGCACCGCTTTGATTTGTTTTTTATTCTGTTGGGAAAGGTGATTGAAGTGTTATTCATGACCCCAGGGCCCTCTTTGTGCCTCTTTGATGATGCCAACCCGCTGGAGAGTGCACCATTTTCAGTGACCTTCCTTGAGCGTGCTGCGTGGCGTGGCTGGGCTGACTGCAGTCGGCTGGACCCACGTTGTTCTCTGGAATGTGCCAAGTGCTCCCTTTCCTGGGCAGCCCAGAGCATGTCTGTGTTTTTCAGAGCTGTTGGGTCAGAGCTGCTTGTTGCCTCAAATTAAATTTCACCGTTGCACAGTGTGAGGAGAACACAAAGATAAAAAGACCATGAGGTTTGGATGACCTTCATGGCTTTGCATCCATCTCTTCAAATCCACAGTTTCTACATGAATCCTGTGTACCTGCGATTGCCCACTGAGATGCTGAAAAACCTGTCATTGGTGGTGGTTTGGCATCAAAACCTTGCTTCATTAAAGCCAGGCGTGCCTGACTTTCCCTTGGTGAGTGAAGATGCTGTTCTTGTGTGACAGGTTATGGGTAGTAAGTATGTCTTGGTGAGTTTGGTGACCACCAGACCATCCATGGATGAACTTCTTTTGTACGCAGGGGCAGAATTAGTATTGCAAGGGCTTTTGGAGGAAGAATTTAAATCCTTCCCTGCTCTAGAGCACTTTGAACTATGTAGAAATTAATTTGGTTTAGCCCACCCAACAGTCATCTGATAGACCACAACTTCTGAGAGTTACCGACATGACAGGGCTTGACTCACCCACCCAGGGAGTTAGCAGCTCAGAAGTCCTGGGCTGGTACCTTGCCCTTGGCTAAGAGTTTGGAGGAAGCAAATGCAAGCATGTGGCTGGTGAGGAGTGAAACTTCATCTTGCCGTGAAAGTGTGTGTCCAGGTGAGGATGGCAGCTGTGGGAGCAGGTTGTGAAGACCATTCCTGTTAGCTCCATGCTGGTGTGCCCAGGTACCTCTAGCACCCGCTCTGGGACCTCACGCTGGGCGTGCGCTTGGACTGGTGTCCAAGGGAACAACTGGAATTCAGAGTTATGCCAGAAGGGTTTAGAGATGGAAGAAGAGAGAGAGAGAGAGAGAGAGAGAGAGAGGAGATAATTATGCCAAGGATATATAATTTCTCTTTGGCTCCTCACCTCCTACATCACACAGGATCCTGAAAATGCTGGGGTCAGAACTGGGAAATGTGCTGCAATACAAACATTTCCAGCTGTTCCTCTGAAAGCAAATCTCACCAAGTACCTTCCAGGCGGGAAAGTGTGGGCTTACTTAAGAAAAGAAAAAAATCTCACTACTTCAAGCCTTCAGCATCCACCTTCATAATTAAAATCTCTAATCTCTACTAAGCAGAGTGCAATACGTGACCATCTTCTGGGAGCTGTTTCTTAAGGTGGTTTTCCATTTTTGCATTATTTAGCCCCTGTTTCAGTGCCAGGGTTTACTTAACCTTAAGCTTGTGAACAGGCTTATTGAATTTGGCTAAGACTTGACTAATCTGTAATGAGCTCCAGGTTGCCTGGAACTTGGCAGTGCTGTCGTCCTCTGTGCCGTTGCATAATGGCCTGACCCCGTGTAACCACGGCTTCGCCTCACGCCCCTTCTCCAACCTACTCAAGTCCTGCTGCAAAACACCAGGCTTTGTGGAGGGGCCACACTGCTGAGTGGGTCCCGAGTGCCGAAAACTGCCTCAGCAGTTTTCATCCTGCTTTCATCCTCTTCCGCAGGATAAGAGGTGAGAGAAAGCGGCAAGAAAAGCTCAAACCTGGAAACTGTCCGAGGCAGAGAGAGGATGCTGCACTGGCAACCAGGCAAAGGCTGGTACCCCTTCCCAGGCGTCTGTGGTGGACAGGGGGACGTGAGAATCCTGGCCACCTTCTTCCTCCTCCTCTTCCTGCATTGGGCTGATGCGCAGCCCCCTGTGCTTGTGAATGGAGGCTGCTCATCCTGGAAACTCTTCCATTTGAAATTCGCTAGGTGGTTTTTATTGTTTATTGCATCATTTTAATAAGGGCAACTGGAAGGACTTAATTTGTCAAAAATCACAGGAATAATTCAGATGTTGCTCTAAGTCAATTTTTTTCCCTGTTGTTTATTTACTTCGGTTCAACCACTTGAGAAATCCATTATTTGCCTGCTTCTTAGCGAGTATCTAATGATGAAAATAAATTGTTACTGCTCTTTATTGTGCATTTCCCATAAGGCTGACATGACGCAGAGAAGGAACCAAATTCTTTTCCTTCTAGCATGACACTGGGAAGATTGTTTATAGCACTCCAGTTCCATTCAGCCCTCTGCAAGCCAATTGAGAGCAGGATCATTAAATGCAGGATTTAGAGGCTGTGGAGTTGCATAAATTAATTAAGGCCAAAATTTGTCAGATAAACATTTTGTAATGAGTGAGGAGGGGGGAATCTGTTTTGGATCTCATGTACCCAGCAGTAAGCTGGAGGGAAAGATCCTCTAAAAAAAAAAAAAAAAAAAAAAAAAAAAAAAGAAAAAACACACATAGGACTGACATTACAGAGAAACTTTGAAATAGATACAACACCTTCCCAAAGGTAAAAAGTTCTAATCCTGCTTCTGTAAATTGATTATTGAAAAGGCTTGAAGTAACTGATTTAACCTCCCCTGTGGCAGCTCAGGTCTCCTAGCGGGACACACTGCAAATAATCACTCCTTTCGGAGACGGGTCGTTACAGCCGCCCGAACCCATCTCCTGTTGTTGTGACCCCACCTCCGAAGGCAGCCAGGCCATTTCTGGCTCTGCAGGACACGGTAACCTTCTGCCTCCACTTTGCGCTGCTCTTCATGCCTTATCTCTTCCCTTCAGCTACTACCACTGAGAAATAAACATGCAGAAATACAGGCCAAGTCATTTGTTTGCCTACAAAATACAACGATTTCAGAAGCTGTCACCTGCTACACCACTGTGGTTATCACCATGGTTTAGCCTGCCTTTCCCACAGCACGGATGACTAACCTGATATCGCCGAGGTCGCTGCTTCTGCAGTCAGAGACCCAGCCAAACGCTAACGCTGTTCCACAAGGACGCCTCCCTCTGCACGGGGAAGACCATCAACCCTATTCATTGAGAGGAACTGTGCTCCCACGTGTGCTAAGCGTTTCCAGAGGTTTTTAAACAAGTTTCTCAGGGTTACAGAAATAAAACCAAGAGCTAAATGGTCTTTCTTAACCCCACAGGACACTCCCCTCACCCACGAAACATGCTTCCTCCCCACCGCTCTGCTCCATCCCCTCCTCGGGCGGTCAGGAGCCAGCTCACCACGTGCCGCCACCCTCACAGCTCTGAGCGAGCGTGACCAAGGCAGCCCAGCAGCTGTCCCCCAGCAGCTGTCCCCCAGCAGCAGCGCACCCACCGCAGCGAACCCTGCCAGGCGACGGGGCGGAGCGCAACATCACAGCGGGGAGCTGCGCAGGCGCTAAAGCCGACTGTATCACCTGGTGGAAAGTGAACGGAGCCCAGACCGGCGCTACCCGTGCCTGCTACTTTAGAAGAACCAGCTTCAGAAAGATGAGAACAATTATGAAGCCAACCAGGCAGGAGAAAATTTAAAGAAAGAAATAAGCACCTTCTACAACCAACAACGAGCTGCTCAGGAATATTTTAGCACGAGACCAGAAAGCCATTATCAAAGCAAAACATTATGTTGACCAAAACCAGCTTAGATTAAAAGTAGAATGCTCTATTAAAAAAAAAAAATAATAATAAAAAAAAATTTAAAAATTAAAAAAAAAACACCTTAACTAGCAAATAAGAAAAACAAGGTAAAATTCATAGCAGTTGAAATTAATTAGAAGAGGCAACTATCAAAAAGGAAAGGAAAAAGACCCAGAGAAACTTAAGTACAGATTCACATACAGAGATTATGCCAGCAAGAAGGTTTGCTCTTTCACTTTAGCAAAATAAAAGAACCAAGGCCATCCTACCAATGGTATTATTACATGGAAACAGCAGAAAACGAGGCGAGTCAGACACACTCCCTCTAGAAACACAATGAAATTGCGCTAGCAGAGGAAGCTTCAAGCAAAGTAGCAGCAATTCAAGAAATGCAGAGATTGGAATGGAAGTTGAAGAACCTCATCATTAACAAAAAACTTCAGATAATAACAAAGAAATAAATCAGGAACATTGCTAGCCATTAAAACAACCTGAGATGATCTGTGGTGAAATTCCATTCTTTTTAAATAAGGGTTAGATTTTTTCCTAGGGAATCTCCTCTAGTTCATACAGGAACTATATGAAGAATTTATTAAGTCTGAGTTTTGGAAAAGGCCAACCACATTATACGGCAGCTCTCCTGGCCCGTTTTCTGTGAGTAACTAATATTTACTACTGATACAGCTATTCCTGCTATCACTTCCTAGGACTGAGTTTTGCACGAACAGCACCAGATCTCTTACAGCAGTTCCATCTACATCACAGCAGAGATTTACGAGCTCAATGCAAGAAAAAACATCGTAAGTAAAGCCTTTGCCTGGCACAGGATGAAATCCCACTGTGACTGCGTGAGGACTGACAGCAGAAATGTTCATGCCAGCATCACCCCTCTCCCCTAGGGTAGTACAGTACCAGCCATTTTATAAAAACAGATAGAAGTTTAAGATAAAATCCTGACATAAATACATGGCATTTCAACTTGAAGTGTAAGAACAGTATCTTAGCAAAGGAGCTTTTCCTCTATTTATAAGACAGTCAGGCGTTACCACAATGAACGCTGAAATTTCGTATTAAATTGCTCTGTATCATAAAGCTGACCTACTACTTCCATCTTCAGTCAGAAATTAAGTATTAATTACAGCCCTAAATTTCAACCTATAAGACAGTGAACACTTAAAAGCACAGACTGCATTTTTCTTTTAAATAAAAAATGAGTTCTACAGTGTGAGCAACACACACTTCCACACAACAGTTTTTATTACCCCTCCTAATTCAGCATTCCAATCTTCTGATCCATTTGGGTTTTTCACTCTTTACTCAGTCCTGGGACTAATTTTGCTGCAGCTGTAGATGACAACAGAAGAAGTGCAGACAGAAGCTCTACGACTAACAAGGCAGCGGGCCAGCCTCTGCAATACAGTTCATGTACTAAAAGAAGTCACGGCACCTCACCAGGGGAACAGTAATGGCCGTATGCTTGGCCTTCATCCATCTCTACACAAAGTAAAACAGGTTGGCCTACTCCAGGACACAAGATATTTGTTTAATAATTTTATTTTCTCAGTGAAGCAGAGCAACTACACACCTTCCTCCAGATAGAGGTGGTCCTTTCTAACTGGGAGAGTAAAAGCCCTCCAGTAGCAAGGGCTCAGGCATCATACTGAGAAAGCTCCCCTCTATCAAAAAAGTCACCAAAGATAATCCATTTTTTAAACCTCAGAGGGTACTGATACTACCAAGAAATGAGCAGAAAGCTTTTTTCATCCTGCTGGAACTTGTCCAATTCAGGCACACCACTGCTTTATGTTATCAGCTATAGAAATGCCCACTTAATCCATCAGTAAGTACCTCGGGATGATCCAAGAACACTATTCGTTCAAAAGAGGCCACTTACTTCCCCACCGAGTTTTGAAGGAAAAAAAAGTTCCCTTGAAAAGACATTTCAAGCAGTTAAAAATAAAACCTGTAAAAAATGTAGTGATACCTCTTTTGGTTCTGCCTCTCCGAAGCACTAATCTCAAAGACTCGCTCATCATCCCACTTTTGCTGGATCTCTTTTTCAATTTTCTTCAGGAAATCGACTTTTGCTGTCCCTTTACGTTCCTGCTAAACAGAAAGAGGAAGAAAAGCCTGGCTGAATGGGTTACAAATACAGAATTGTAACACGTTACAGACCACTCCTGAACTCCTTTCATTGCAGGCAAGCATTCCTCTGGACCCCGTAACACCGCAGCATAACCTCACACCAGAGCATCATTAACATGAGGAATGACTGGTCTGCATAAATCTGTATCCTTAAGATTCAGCCTTCTGAAACAAGATCTAAAATCTGTAGGGAAGGGGTTAACAACTTTTTTCCCAAGGCAAAGGACTCTACAGTAGCCAACATAACACACACACAAATTGATCATCTTACCAATAACTAAGAAATTCACAGGTGTCTCAACCACAATTGAAGAAAACCCTGGAATTCTATTCTATTCTTCATAAACCCGATGTAACATTTTTCACCTTACTATACATTAAGGGGGAACAGTACTTTCTCTGCCAGGAGAAAAGTCTGGCATATAAACCTACTCAAACTGTAGTTCATAGAGTTCTTCAGGTCAATTGTTTTAAATTATTTCAAACTCCATTGGTGATTAAACATCACCGTTAAGTGTTAAATATTCCTTCTCCTTATTCTTTTATCACACAACATATTGCAAGCGTTAAAGGCTAAATACACTCCAGACACTGCAGTTGTAAATCTCGTCATACACCAAGTTGGAGGGTCTGGGGTTCTTCTGCCCCAGAGCAAGGCTCTGCTAAGACACGCGGGGCACAAGCTGTGCCTAACGCCGCTCACACAAGCGAGGACAGAGCTGACTAACAACAAGAGCACTACAGCTAACCTCAGAACACCTTTAAAAGAAAGGCACAGCGATGATGGTAACTTAATGAAAGGCTGTAGCCATGCCAAAGAGGTTAATCACTCGTTTCTCGCTCCCCTGTGCTACCGAGTCACTCACCCCGGCGTGACTCTGCCTTTTGCTAATTATCATCTCACCCACAGAAGCGCGGCACCAGCTGCACGAAGTGGCTCGGCCTCTCAGAGTCCCGTAAGCCGCGGCTTCTACAAACCCCCTAAGTTACCGGGAAGCACCGCCGACCGGTACCGGCGGCCGAGGCAACGCAGAAACGCGGGCACCCCCTCCCGGGACAGCCCCCCACGCCGCCACACCGCGCGGGGAACCCCGGGCCGGAGAGCCACGCTGGCACCGAGGGGGGCGCGGGCAGCCGCCGCGGGAGGCCGCCGGCCCGAAGGACACTCGGCGCAGTCCCCACCGCGGGGAGCGGGGGAGCGCGGCCCGCACCGCACCGCACCGCACTCACCGCCATGCTGCCCGCACCGCACCGCGCCCGCACTCACCGCCACGCTGCCCGCACCGCACCGC
>WHYT01017462.1:112254-138877 GCA_009806455.1 Tetrax tetrax | reverse complement strand
GCCGTCTGTGGCGGGAAGGCCGCTATGGCTGCCAAAGCGCAGGCGGCGGTGGCAGCGCGGCCCGGCCCGGCCCGGCCCGGCCCGGCCCGGCGGGGAGGCAGTGTCCCTGCGCGCCCGGCGGCAGCGGAGCCGTCCCGCTGCGCAGCCCCAGCCGCGCTCCGGGGCCCAGTGCAGCGGCGGAGCCGAGCAGGGCCGCGGGTCCCCAGGCCGGCACACGCTCTCACCGCCACCCCAGCCCCCGCGGAGACCTCGGCAAAGGGGAAATAAAATAAACCCAGCTGCTCCCGCCGGGCCGCTGGGGGCGCCAGCTCGGCGGACTGCCCGGGCGCCGGGGCGCGCTGCCCCTTTAAGAGCACCCCCAAAGATGTCGCACCAGAGTTCATGTGCTCGCTCGATCTAGCCTGCTGGTTCTCCGCTGACCTTCGGGACGGGCCTTTCGCAGCTGCTATTGGCGCGCAGCGTACGAGCGCCGCCGTCTGATTGGTGAGCGGCGGCCCGGTCCCGCCCCGGCTCTGCCCAGCAGGTTGCGTTGCGGGCTGGCGGCTAGTTCCTGTAGTAGGCCTCGGCGCGGGGAAGGGGCCGGGGCGAGCAACTGCTGCGGGGAGCGGCCGGGCCGGGCGGCGATGGCGGCGGCGGCGTAGAGCCGAGCCGAGCCGAGCCGGGCGGGGCAGCGGGGCCACCATGATCATAGAGAACGTGGACGCTCTCAAGTCGTGGCTGGCCAAGTTGCTGGAGCCGATGTGAGTGCGGGCGGGGGCTGGGCCGTCCCGACCGGCGGCGGGGCCGGGGCCGGGGCCGGGGCAGGGCTGCTCCCCGCCGGGAGCGGGGCGCGGCGGCCGGGCCGGGCAGCGCTTTCCAGCGGCCCGTGGCGCTGCGTGCGGGGCCGGGCCCGGCCCGGGGCAGCACCACGTCCTGAGGCCGCGGCGGGTGGCGGGGCCCGGCCCGGGGCCGCGCGGGGGGCTCGCCCGGCCGGGGCCGAGAGCTGGGATTTAACGGGGCGGAGCGGGGCCCAGTGTCCCGCAGTCCCCGCGCAGAGCCCGGGTGCGGGTGTCGCGGGTCTGTAGCACGGCCCTTACAGCAGAGGTGCGGGGCGGGAGCCTGTCAGCGCAGGACCGGGAGCGCCCGTCCGCCGGAGATGCGCGGGACCCTCGGCGAGGGGGCGGGGGCTGCCGGTGTCTGGTTCGGGGAGGTGCGGGGCCGGGGCCGGGCGCTGGCGGTGAAGGCCGCTGTGTTTCTGGGGAGCGCTTTGCCCGCGGGTGCCCGTGGCGCGGTGCGGCGGGGCGCGGGGGTCCGTCTGCAGCGGGGCGCTCGCAAAGGCAGCTCCGGCCCTGGCGCTTCCACGGGGAGAAACGAGACCCGTTTGAAGTTGCAGGACGTACGTTTACAACGTGTGGCTAACTGGTATTTCTACAGATACTTTTCTATTTTTGTATTTTAAGTAGACCTTAGAACTTCTCAGTTGTAGTCAGTAAGTAGCAGGGCTTTGAAAATTCTTCATTACTTTCTCTTTTCCTTTTTTAAGATAATGGATCTCTTCGATACTTGGTTAAATCCTCGTTAAAGTCTGACTAGACTGGAGCGTAGCCCCCCTAATCAACCTTCTGCTGTGCTGCCCAGCACTGCTTTGGTACCGAGCTGCGCTGCAGGGACTTGTGTTGGAGATGGGTTCGTGGCAGAGTCTTAGAATTTGCTAGTGGGTCCTGGGAGTCGAGGATTCAGGAGTGTAAATACAAAATGGTCACCCGGGAGAACTGTGCGCCCCTTGCGCGTGCTCCAGTACTGTGTAATATAATGTAACACCTAAGGGAAACCAGTGTATGGAGAAAGGAATGGGAATGATTATAAAGTGATGGATCGTCTGCTTCATTTTAAATTGAAGGTTTATAGTCACTTGCATGTGAGCGCTAGCAGCCAATACATTACATACAGTTTATTTCTTTTTGTGGGTGTGTGTGTCTAGGAATTGTAAAATCTGTAGATTTTTGTGGTTTCTTTGTTGTTAATTGCTCCATTTAACATGGCTTTCATCGGATGTTGGAAACAGCAAGCAAACTAATTTGGAATATTGCTGCTTGATTGGCTGCTCACTGAGGGATTTATTTTCTCTGACCTCTGCATGGTTTTTTGCATTTGTTTGCTTGTTTTCTGGATTTTTTTTTTTAACTTGATATTATCTTGGAATCTATATGCTGTATACTATTTCCTTCTGTTTCCATCGTTAATGTTCTTAAAAAACACACAATCTGCCCTCTAAATCTTAATGTTAAAAAAAAAAATCTTTAAATCATCCAGCTGGTTTAGGTTCCTACCTGCCATCTGATAGCTTGTATCTGCATGAGGAGCTATTGCTAATCATTTGATGCTGTTAATCTAGTTCGTACTTTGAGTGTTTTTCTAGTAACTGGATGGAATCTGGAGCATTATCCACTTTAAAGATCAATGGCAGGGTATTGCTGCACAAAGTTGGCTGTCTTTGGCCTTCACGAAGCTGGATAAGGGCTTGGGTAGCGTGGCTGGTAAATCTGTATTAATAATTGTAGCCCTTTAGACATTTTACCAGTTTTAAAGGATTGCTGCAAAATTTGTATGCATGGAAATAGTCCCTGGGGAGGCCAACCCCAGTGTGTTAGGCTCAGTAACTTAAGCTCTGCAGAACATACCCGTGTGCGTGTCTAATATGTGCTTCTGTGGTGTCTGTTCCTGAACTACTTTTCATGGTAATGTTTTACTACTTTACAACCATTTTAATAGTTTACAGTAGCTGTGCAGTGACTTTGCTGGTACTTGCTCTGCTGTTCTTGTAGACCCCTACTTGGTGCTGGTGGCTGTGCTTAGGCAAAGTTAAGAAACAGTGACATCTGCTCAGTTGCCATAGAATTGCGTCTTTCTGTGGAAAAGAAGAAAGGTAGTTTTCCTAAGCAGAGCTCAGGAAGGAGCAAAAGAGTGGGAACACTGCCAGGTGTGGCAGGGTGCAGGGGGTGGCAACTGAAATGCTGTGCTGTAATAGAAGGGGGGGAAGCCCACCCCACCTCTGCTGGCTCAGTCATCGCAGTGCAGCTGTGTTGGTGCTAGGGGTCAGAAAAGCGTCCGACATGTGTTGCCAGGTTTTCTGTAACACGGGAGTTCTGGATACTTCAGCAAATCAAGAGTGGTTCTTTCTCTCCATAGATGTGACGCAGACCCCTCAGCCTTGGCCAACTATGTTGTGGCATTAGTCAAGAAAGACAAACCAGAGAAAGAGCTGAAAGCTTTCTGTGCTGATCAGCTGGATGTCTTTCTGCAAAAAGGTACTGTGCTCTCCACCACTTTATCTTTTCAATGGATTTAATTTCACTGGGGGGAGAAGGGAGGGTGCTACACCGTTGTCACCTTCAAAATACTTGTTATCTGTGAATGGAGTATTTCTTAGAGTGTCAAGGGATAAAGATCTTGAAAAAAAAAATAATAGTCTTAAGATGAAGTTTTGTAGCTTCGTCTTTTTCATGGTGGTTGGGAGGAAGTACTCTGAAATAAAAGGTGGCAATTTCATTTTAAAGCATCAGTCATGCTGCCAGAGGTTTCGCTAACAGATGTTTGTTAACTTTGGAAGACCTGGTCCATACTGATCTTTCAGGCTCCTGATGAGCTTCTCATAGCAGTTTGGTTCAAATTCAACATTTTAAACAATCTGAATTTGACACTCACTGGGGAAGTTATTGTGCCTTTCTTTGTGATCTGAAGTTAAACTGGTGATTAGTCTTTTGTGAATGATTTACACTCAAAAATTGCTGAAAAGAGGCTGCTCACTGTAGCTACTGGAATAACTATGGACCTGTTCCTCGATCGTGAGCTCTGATCACACTTGCCCCTTAGAACGTTTCAAAGTCGTAAATGTGATTGAAGGAAGAGTCTCTTTCTGTCTTTGATAAACCTGATTAATTTCTTCGTCTAGATAAACAGCCTCAAGTTCCACAACTGTCATTCCAGCTCTTTGAGCGGAACTGATGTTCATTAATCTAAGATGTTGCTGCTGCTGTAAGCAGTCCACCTGGATGACTTTTTTTCAGGAAGTTCTCTGGTAATCTAACCGATATCTGTATGTTACAGTATTTTCTTGTGTTCTGTATCCACAGAAACTTCAGGTTTTGTAGATAAACTTTTTGAAAGTCTGTACACGAAGAGTTATCTTCCTTCTCTTGAACCCGTGAAAGTAGAAGTGAAGCCTGCAGGTCAGGAAAAAGAAGAGGTCAAGGAAGAGGTAACATTATTTTTGGTCTCATTTTAAAATTAGCCATCCTGTACGTTTGTGAGGCAAAATGTGAAAGAAAAATCCACTTTGTTGTGACGAGTGATTTTTATGATCTCTATGCACACACCTGAAGAAAAATGGAAGATGACCATTCAGACAAGAACATTTTGGAATCCCTTTGTAGAGTCTGTCTTTGATCTGGATTAATAGCATCCAGAAATCCTGTTCAGACATCCCTGGCAATACAAGCTGATAATAGTTTGGAAGGATTTAAGAAAGTGGGAACAAGCAAAAACATTCCAAAATGTTTCCTTTCCCAATTTTGTATATTCTGTCAGGAATATACAATATTTTAAATGTTTTCTATAATACTTAAAATCGGTGAAATATGGTGACCTCCATATTGAGTGATAGTTACTTTTAAAAGTGAGGTAGCATTCATTTGCCAACAGTTCTTTCTTTTATTTCTAAGTTTTATTGACAAAATTGAATGCAATCAAGTTTTGGAGAAAAGCGAAAAGTTATCTAAATCTCTTTGTATACTGTGTAATCATCTGCTGTCGTTTGTCTCAGATGTATGTCTTTTTTCTCTAAGTTGGTGATTTTTCAAGGGAAGAGACCTCTGTGTCTGTAGCTTCTTAATGTAGCAGCTTTGAGAGAGAGTTGGTGAAAAAATTGCTGTAGAAGTAAATGTTCTTTATTTCTGTATGCTCTGATCACGGTTTGCAATGATGCTTTAGGCTGAATACGTGTTTTAATTGCTATAGGAAAGATGCAAATAAAGTCAGAGAGTACATATGAAATTCTAGTCCTTTCCCCTCGCTGCGGGAATGCTTGTTGTCCAGTGTTAAGAGTGAAAACTTGCTGTCTTTAAATGGACCACAGGGAGTGGATTTTTCTGACAAGTACTCTGAATGGGGATTCAGATCTGTGCTTTTGTCTGTGAGCCTAAAATAACACGAAGGAAAGACCTCGCTGGAGTTGTTGTTCTGTCTTCAGAGGTAGAACTAGCTGATGGTCATGAAAGTGACGAATAATTGCAGGTGGAAATCTGTCAGTCAACTGACACAGAGCTGGATTGTATTGTATTGCGGAATGCAGGCCCTTATTTGACAGAGTGTGATTCATCAGTTGATTTAAATTAAAGGTGCTGTTTAGTTTTTCTTTCATTTCTGATGTCCTTTTTTATCTGAGAATGAGACCTAGAATTATCATGACAATTTATGGAAGTAGTATCGGTGATGGAAGTTCATAATTTGCAACTATGTAGGACTATCACTTTAATAGTTTTCCAGTCAGTTCTCAAACTGCTATTAACATTTGTAAAAAATTTTTTTAGAACTACCTTCAGCTCTGGTGGGGGAAGAGGGGGAGGTTTTGGAGGTTGGGCTGGAGGTGGGAATAAGGCAAAAGAAGCTATCTAAGACAGCTTTGTGGGACAACTTTACAGGAGCAGGACACTGAGCAGCTGTTTCAACATCAGTAGGGCCTTGATTTGTCATATAGCTCAGTGTATTATGTGATTCCTGCAAATGCAGGACAGAAAATAAAGCAAGTGTAGAATCGTGGCTAAGTCTAGGTTGGAAGGGACCCTGGATATCGTGTGATACCACCTTATGTTGAAAGCAGGGCCCTATGTTGGGCTATCCAGAGCCCTGTCAAGCCAAGTCTTGAATATTTCTACCAATTCTCCCCAGACAATACTAAACAAGGATGCAGGAAGCCCTCTTTTTGTTTTCTCTTAATTGGAAAAAAAATCTTTTAAAGATTATTTTGTGTAAACATTTGCCACCAAAATTTTCAATAGCTTCTAGGTAGTGTTAAATGACAGCAAGGGCCGCAAAAGTACAGATGGGTTCAAAGTGATTTACGGTAGCGGTACAGCTGACAGACTTCTAAAACTGCTTTTGTTGAGGCCAGCAAGGAATGTGACCAGTTCAAGCGTGTGAATGGTGTTTTTGCTTTCGAGTATTTATTTCAAAGTGTAAACTGGTGACATATCCACTTGGAGAAGTAACTGTCCTTAGCTGTGTTCCAGTTCCGGGACTCAGAAAATACCTCACTTGTAGAATTGCTTACTCAAACTAACAACATAGAGAACTTGTCTTTCGTGAATCCTATTTGAAAACAAAATATCAGAGTGCTCTTATTTTAGGGCATCTCCTTTGCAGAAAAACCTGAAAGATTTGAAACAAAAAGCCCAACAAGCTCTAGCGCTTGATTACTTGTAGTGCTGAAGTATTCTGTGTGAGTAATACTTAAGTATTGTTTTTATATGGAATGCTAACTGTAACTTGAACTAAATCTTGGTCTATTTTCTTCATTGAAAAAAAAGTTAAACTAGTTCTTTGTTGGTAGTTGTCTCTTAAACAGAATTTTCAAGAGTCAGTTGAAGAAGAACGGGATAGCAGGAAAAAGAAGTATTCTAGTCCACAGAGGAGCCGCACAGATTCCAGTGAACAAAGGTTAGTTTTTGAACCAAAATACTAAAATATTCTTCAGTATTTGCTGGCAATCTTTAACTGTGTATTTTTACCTCATAGGTAGTGATTTTTCATAAAAACAGTGATTTCCTCCATACTTTTTCTATCTGCATGCTGATCACATGCCTGAGAACCCTTCACTAGAAGTGTGTCTCTTCCAAAAAAAGACAGTATTTTTCAAATGTTAGTACCTAGGAATGTCATCAGTTCCATTTTTTCCCTTGATATATAAGCAGAAATCACTGTTGGGAGGGCCTTTAGGGATTGGGGCAGGGGGTGGTTCACCCAGTGTCAACGTCACTTTGGAAACGTGTTCCGTTTTGGTCATCTGACTTTCTCACCTTTCCAGTTCTTCTTAGTCTTCCCTTTGCTGGTTTCTACAAATCAGTGATTCAGCTTTCAGATTCTGTACTTTTCTGTGTAATCTGGGAAATTCTGACTCTACTGTTTTGCTGACCAAATTGGATGGGAAGGATGAACCGTGTCTTGTTGCAAGCTTGTTTTTTAATTTGGTTTCTCTTTTCATAAACATGGTCTATGTATGTGTTTTCTAGAACCAGAGAGAAAAAGAGAGATGATGGAAAATGGAGGGACTATGACAGATACTACGACAGGAGTGACTTGTACAGAGAAAAATCTGGCTGGCGGCGTGGCAGGAGTAAAAGTCGCAGTAAAAGCAGAGGGTTAAGTCGAAGTCGTAGCCGCAGTAGGGGTAGAAGCAAAGACCGCGATACAAACAGGAGCGTTGGTGAGTGCCTGCGGCGCTGCTTCGGGGGAACGTCTGATGTCAGTGATGTGTGGTGACGCTTACATGCTATATCATCTACCAAGCTGTAGATGTCCTTGAGTAGCTTGAGCAAATTTTGAGAACTTTGTGTTCCTGAGGTTATTAATTAAGGTGCTGTTCTTCAGACTAGAACAGTTAAGGGAATTGTTTTCTTCTTTGCTAACCTCCTAATTTATCCACAGGTGTATACCAGTGGATATCAGTAGCTGGTATTTTTGTGCTGTGTGTGTTGACAAAGCTGTTGATTTTTATTTCTTCTTTCCCCCGTCCTCCCTCCAAGATCAATCTTTTTGCAAAATAGTGTTGCCTTCTTTTTCACTTTGTTACTGTGTATTTTTTAGAGAAGGTTTCTTTGTGATTGAAGGTGGTTACCATGTGATCCATTGTTCTTCTAGGGCTAATTCATGTCGGTTGGAAAAATAAGAGGCACAGATTACACTGGATTTCAACGCATGTTAAGACCACATTAGTTAAGGGCAGGGGGTAGGTTTGTTGTTTAGGCTTTTTCCCCATTTCTTTTTTACTTTAAAAGAGAAGTCTGTAATCCAGAGTGGAATAATGAGTGGAGGAATGAGTGTGCATTTTGCAAAGAAGATATTTAGATTTCTGAAGCTAAAACCCTGTTTGCACTGTATTTAGTTCTTACTCCATTGGTAAGACTAAGTTCCTTCAAGAACAGTTTAACTTGCAGAATATTGAATATTTAAGGAAATGTTTGTACTGTTGCATAGTATCTTTTTTCCAAGGCTCTGATATACAGAACAAAGCATGAAGACCTTACCTAACTTTTTTTTTTTAAACAGAGCACCGAGAGAGATCAAAATTCAAAAGTGAGAGAAGTGATGTTGAAGGCTCATATAATCCGGTTCCCGTGTCTCCCAGTAAATCTACTGAACAGTATTCCTCTGCACAGTCTATTCCCAGTGCTGTTACTGTAATTGCACCTGCGCACCATCTTGAAAACACAACAGAGAGCTGGTCAAATTACTACAACAATCATAGCAATCCCAGTTCGTTTGGCAGAAACCCTCCTCCTAAAAGAAGATGTCGAGATTACGATGGTAAACTGTTTCTTAGTTTTCCATTTTGTAGCTTGTTTCAGTTATTCTGTGACCTTTTTTAAGGTATTAGCTAAATGTAGGCAGCAAGTCAAAATGCAGTAGTGTGTGCAGTATACCTTGTATGTGAAAGATGCGAGCATGACCCATGCTTTACTGGGGAGATAACTAGTCTTACTGGAGGCAGTTTAATTATAATCTGGCAGTTGCTGGATAAGAACATATGGAGTTTGTTTGCAGTTCTGAGTGTGTTGGGTGAGTATTTCAACCACTGGCCGTTCTGATAAAGATTGCAATATATTTGTTTAATATAAAACAGGTGTTAGTTCTGACTTTTTTCCTCCACTACCCCCAACTTTTATAATGGATGCATGAATAATCTAATTTGAATTATTTTGAATCCTCATCTGATAATGTAATGTTGGTTCAGTGATGGCATGACGGCATGTTTTTTTTAGTAAGACATTCCACGCTGACAACTGATTTTTTTTTTTTTTTTTTTTTTTCCCCCCCCTCCTAAAAAGATTATTAAATGTCCTGTTTTGCAGAGCGAGGATTTTGTGTACTTGGTGATCTTTGCCAGTTCGATCATGGAAATGATCCTTTAGTAGTAGATGAAGTTTCCTTGCCAAGTATGATTCCTTTTCCTCCACCGCCTCCGGGACTTCCTCCTCCACCTGGTATGCTTCTGCCGCCTTTGCCGGGTCCAGCTCGTAATCTGAGGTTGCCGGTTCCACAAGCTCATCCGCAGGCACCACCTCCTGTTGTGCTTCCCGTACCAAGTAAGTCAAAACATTGTTCTGCGTTTCTTTGTCACCAAGTTAAAATGATGGCTTTATTGGAAAATCTATGTGTATTCAAAGTAAGGAGCTCAAGTCTCTTTGCTAGCCGTGTGCTATTCAAAATATTGCCAAAATAATTCTGAAAAATCAGCTTGTAAAATAGGATGTTCCTAGCACTCCAAATTGAATTAGGTAAATTGAGCAGGGAAGCGGAGGAAGGTGTCTTCCAGATTATCTAAAAACGCTGATGGTGTTATTATTGGTCACTGACAATTGGATTGCTAGCTTTTTTTTTTTCTCCTAATGCAATAATGTTGAGATCTAATCTCCCGAAAGTTCTAATAAATTTCTGTGTTTGTGCTGTACTATGTATTGGTTTTTAGTAGTAGATATTGGATATACCTAAGATCTATTTTAGCTCAGCAGTGATCTCTGAGACTGTCTAGCCTTTTTTGTTATCTTACTGCATCTTTAAACGTGAAGTCTGTGAAGAAATAGAATATCAGATACGTGGTTACTCTGTTTCAGTACTCCATTCCAGTAACGCAATCCATGCTGTGGTAGCTGTGTCAAATCGCAGCAGCTGTGGGATGAGAAACAATTTTATGCTCTCTGATTGTAGTGGTGACCTGGTAGGTTGCGTAGTGTAACTCGGTGCCCTTTTTGGGGCATACAGTAAGTAGAATTGTAGAATAGAGTCCCAGAAGGGTTTGGGTGGGAAGGGACCGTTAAAGCCCACCCAGTCCAACCCCCTGCCAGGAGCAGGGACATCTCCAACCGGATCAGGTTGCTCAGAGCCCTGTCCAACCTGGCCTGGAACGTTTCCAGGGATGGGGCATCCACTGCCTCTCTGGGCAACCTGGACCATTGTTCCACCCCCTCAGTGTTAAAAAAAAAAAAAAAAAAAAAAAAAAAAAAAAAAATTCCCGATGTCCAGTCTGAATCTCCCTCCCTCTGTTTTAAAACCATCACCCCTTGTCCTATTACACCAGGCCCTGCTGAAGAGTTTCTCTCTGTCTTTCCTATAAGTAGGAATGTATGTATTGTGTATGGTGCAAACAAAGCAAAAATAGCTAGATAAATTCCTTCTCTGTGAATGCCTTTTCCCCTGTAATTCTTTTTTTAGAACTCTGATCTAAATGTTGCTGATATGATCTCTGGCTCTGAGCAAGCCTTGATTCTCCATGGCAGAGCTGAGGGAGGAGCTGCTGTAGTTAATGCAAGCTCTAACATAATAAACCTCTGGGGAAGAAAAGACACTTTTCTGTTGTTGTTGTTCTTAAAGCTTTGTCCTCTCTGGGAAAGAGAAAAGGTGTTGGAATCAGAGTGACTTAACTGAGCAGGACTTCTCCGCTTACTTTTACTGTAGTGGGATTGTACATATTTACAACCTTGACCTTGCTCAAAGCAAGGCGCAAACAAATTGCACTGGAATATTTGCACATTTTATCTCTGGCGTTGTAAGTGTTTGTGATCTATCTATGGTGTCATTGTAGGACCACCGTTAACACAGTCAAGTTTGATAAATAATCGTGACCAGCCTGGGACAAGTGCAGTGCCCAGTCTTGCACCCGTAGGAGCAAGGCTACCTCCTCCTTTACCCCAGAACCTCCTGTATACAGTATCGGAACGTAAGCAAATATCTTTTTCTTTTTTTCTTTTTTTTTTTTTAAATCTGCTTAAGATAAAAGTTTTAAAATTCCTCTGTTGATGTGTGATTAGAAATTATTAGGTCTGTCTTCCTCCAGTACATACAAATCTAAAAAGAAGTCTGATGGCTTTTCTTGGGGTTGGTGCATCATCTGCTGTTAGGGTGTGAAATAGCAGCAGTGTTCTGTCACTGTCTGAGGAAAGATCATTTGTGGGGAGCTTCGTTTGGGTTTCACATGCTCAAAGCAATAAGATTGTTGCATAAGGAAGGGATCCCTTCATCTTCAAGCTGTTTAGTAGAACATCAGTAGGCAAAAGATGCAAACCTGTAATTACTATTTAACTTGGTCTTTATACCTATCTGGCTTTGGCTACTCCAGATGAGAGATTTGTTTGGGTTTGTTTTTTTCAGCTGTGTATCCCAACAGTATCTACGGTCTTCATACACAGTAGTACTTTCTTTCTATCTTTTTTTCCAGAGTTGACTTAGTTTTAGTTTTCTAACTTAAAAAAAAAATGAATGGCTTTCAGTGGGCATGTCCATCTTTCTTAACAGAGCTCAAATTTTTAAAAAGTGAGATTTTATGAGGGGAAATAGCAAAATACCTGGAAAGCCCGTGATTGCTCAGTTTAAATCCAACATTTATTTGATAACGAAGGAGTTATGGCATTTCTATGTTTTACATGAGCAAAGTAAGACTACTAAATCTCAAAGTTTTATAAGATTCCTGTCTGAGCTTTTTTTGTTGTTTTGGTTTGGTTTTTTTACATAAATATTCTGAATTTTGTTCAAAGAAGGGCTCTAGTTCGTGGTCCATGTCATTTCCCTTGTGACATCCATGCTTTTCAGAACTTTGGTCACTCACATATGTTGTTAGATAACCTGTTCAATTATCTCCAAATGCATTTGGCGTTTAGATGTTACCATCTGATTCTCTCGGCTTCAGAACCTCTTCTGGTGGGCAGTTCTGTCTGTCTTGGCTCAGAGGGCACTACGGGCTTCGGTTGCACTACGTAATTCTGTTCTCCAGCACATCTGTGCACATTCGCATGTCCTGTTCCTGGACCGGTACAGTAACCACTGCCGGTCGCCCTCCTGCCCTCAGCCCTACACCAAATCCTGGAGGCGGGAGTTGTGGTTCAGCTCGTGCAGGGTTGATGAAGGATCTTGGCAGAGTCTGACGCTAAACTGTAACACATCAGTATTGAAATTCTGGGGCATCTGCTTTGAATTGTAGAGTCTTCGTTGTTGCTGCGGAATAAGGAGCTGACATTTAGAGTGCTTCAGGTCTGCCACGCCCCCTTGTAGAGGCGTTCGTACCCCATGCCAGGATGTACTGTGTGGCTTTTCATAGACTCTGTTCATTCTAGTTCCACTATAGCTTTTTTCCTTTTTATGCTTGGAAAAATACATCATCCTTGATTTGGACCTTGGCCTGGAGGAACAATAAGAGTCAATTCTGTCATCTTGTGTTCTCATGGTTACTCCTCTTAATTAAAATAATCATTAGTACCTTACTGGAGTTAGGCAGCTGATCTCACTCTTACGTAAATTAAGATAATTTAATGGGTAAGTATTGGTCAAATTTCCTGATTTCTCTGCTTTCTTTGATTTGAGTTATTTAGGTACCTTCTTCCCCAAAAATCCTTTTCTGAAGTAAACTAGACTGTTGGACAGCAAAGACTGAAAATCTCTTTGCATCTAAGGGCCTACAGAATAAATATTCAAATCTTTTGTTGCTTCCCTTGAAACACTGTTAGATGTTGTGAAAGCTGTTATACAGACACCTCAGTCCTTTTTCGGGCAGCTCATCAGCAATACTCAATTTTTGTCAATTAGGCACTTATGACAAACTGTAACAATCAGGTTGGGGAAAAAAAAGAGAGAATATGCCCAAATAGACTTGGGCATAAAGTTCTGTTGAGGGTTTTAAATGGCTACACACATTGGCTGTACGACCTCTTTTCTCTCTTCTTTTCATCCAAAAAACTTCTGATTCTTGGACATCCATGTATTTCCTTAAAGGAAAATTAACCCTGAGTCTTAAACTCATTTGAAAAATTCTTTCATTTCTCTCCTTTTTTTATAGATACATATGAGCCAGATGGCTATAACCCTGAAGCTCCTAGTATTACCAGTGCTGGTAGATCTCAGTATCGACAGTTCTTTACAAGAGCACAAACGCAGCGTCCAAATCTAATTGGCCTAACATCTGGGGAGATGGATACAAATCCAAGAGGTAGGAAGGGTTTCTAGTCATTGCTGTTGCTATTTTTGTCCAAGACCGTCAACACTTATTTTCCCCTTTTTCAGGCTGAAAGCAATAGTTTTTCTCACTGATCTAGTACTTCTGAGCAATTTTCAGACATCTCTGCCTTTTTTAAAATGCTAATATGACGATATTACAGTCAAAGCAGCCTTTTTGGTTAAAAATAACCATTTGCTTGTGAATGTTTGAGGTTTGGTTGGTTGGGTTTTTATTCCTCTTTAGCCTGTGAAGGCACTTTTTGGGTGCTGGTTGCTTCCAGAAAGACAAATGGTGCAGAAGGATGGCTTTACCAGTACGGTCTGAAGGCTGCTTTTGGTCTGCCAAGGCTTTGTGTAGGACCTGGGGCACAGAGGCTGTGATGGTACTGAAGAGGGGAGCTATCATGCCATTTTTTTTGTGCTTGGTGGTCTGACACTGTCAGCCAGATGTTCTCTCTAGAATGAACATTGCAAGTAGCTTTCTAGTTTTCCTAGCCCATGGAAATCCCACTTTGCATTTAAGTAATTCTGGATCCTGAACTGGATGACTGTGGATGTAGTCTCTCAGTGGTGACATGTAGAAAATCTCTTTTAGGGGAGAGAACAAGTCAGGGCTCTCTAAGGAATTTTTTTTTTTTTCCAGTAGCATAACTTTCTTTTCCCCTCCTGCTTTCCCTGCCTCAATCCTTAAAAGAAAGTTTGTTAAATTTCACTATTTACTGTTACACTCCAATGTTTCTTATTCAGTAGGTGAGAAAGATTCCACACCGCCCCCCCAGTATTTCCTTCCAGTGACTCATCCTGTACTGAATATAGCTAAACATTATTGCAGAAATTGCTGTTGCTGTTTTCATCTTAATGAACATCATAAAGGCAGGGTTGGGGCTTTATTGCTGGCCCTCAGATTTTCTCTAAGAACCCACTCCAGTTGTAGGGCACGGGTGGGTAAGCAGCAGCGGTGCTTCAGGCCGCTTGTTTTACTGTCTTTGTTAAACGTGTGTGAAAGGCTTACTGTCAAATCATCCTCCAAAGTACAATTGAAACTGTGCCCAAAAATGCCCAGTTTTTGTTCTCACCAGTGTAATCAGCAGAGCTCTGGCATATACAGAACCATACAAAATTGACATATAACTCAGACTTCTTTTTAGGAGTTGAGTATTTGGCACGCTCAGGAGATTAACAGCAATAGCATGATCTTAAAAATGTTGTAAGGAAATACTTGGCAAATTGTGATCTAGTGCTTTAGCTTTGTTTGCAGAAGGTGCTTCAAACTTTAAATCTAGTGTCTCTGAGAGTATGATTTCCTGCCATAGCTGTGCCTGGTTAACAGTTTGGTGCTGAAAACTGGTCAGAGGGATGACAAGGGGACAGCAGTGGGAGGAACTGTTCTTGGTCACTCTTTCACTGACAGGGGTTCATACAGGGAAGGCTGGTTGGTCAGCACGTGCCACACTGCGGAACTCTGACCTGCGGTCTGGGAACCTAGCCGTGGGGTTTTGGTTTCCTCCTTTTTTTTTTTTTTTTTTTTTTTTTTTTGTTTGTTTGTTTCTCTTTGTTTGTTTGTTTGTTTGTTTGTTTCTCCCTTTTTTGTTTTCCTGCAGAATCTGAATTTTCAGTAGGTGAAAGATGAAGTTTTAGCTTTGTTGCTTCTAGCTAATGCTAATCTTAAAGGTAAAAATCTCATCTCTGCTGACTGGACTAAATGTTTGTTTTCCTCAAACTGTTTAATTAGTCTAGCAAGCAATAGCTGAAGTAACTTCATGAACAAAACTGATCAACTTGATAAAGTCTTTCTAATTTTTATGTTTTTATAGTTCAGTCCTGGTTTGCTGTTTAGGTGAAAGCTTTTCTGATGTCTCCATTGATGTATGATAAATAACACAGGTCTTTTTCCTTCCCTCCAGCTGCCAATATTATCATCCAGACTGAACCTCCCATTCCCATTACAAATAATAGCAGCAATGTAACCAGAGTTGTCCTTGAACCAGACAGCAGGAAAAGATCTCCAAGTAACATGGAATGTCCACCATTAAAGAAGCCATGGCTGGGAAAGTAAGAATTAACAACTGCAGCTGACAGATTGGAATGCACTTTATTGCTATCAATGCTGTGAATATAGCTATTCACCAGTCCCTGTAATTTGAGCTGGTTGGGTTAGAAAACCTGTGTTCACACAATATGGAGACTAAATATTTGGTGGTGGGAGGAGTTCTTTCTTGTTAATGTCTAGAGTTTGTATTTTTTATGAGGAAAAATAAGTATCAAATGTGCATTAACATTTGCTGCCTTACTTAAGTATATGTATGCCTGTCTAATTTACTATCTTGCTCTCATTTTCTATAGGCAAGCAAATAACAACCAGAATAAGCCTGGATTTTTGAAAAAGAATCAGTATACTAATACAAAATTAGAAGTTCGAAAAATTCCGCCAGAATTAAACAACATTACACAGCTCAACGAACATTTCAGCAAATTTGGAACTATTGTAAACATTCAGGTAAAAAACAAAGTTCAGTTTTATGTCTGTGTGTGGGTATTTTGTTTTCCCTTCTTGAATATTGTAGCTGAACTACATTCCTTGAGAAATCTTAATGGAGGTTAACTGGGAGAGCAGGTAATCAAATTCAAAACAACCTTTTCTTGGTCCTCTCTGTATTATTATCTTGATTCTGCAAAAGTACGTTGGCTTCTGCCCTCATGAGGCCTTACTAAATTTAAAAGGCTTGCAAGTTTAGCAGTATCTAAAACAATTCAGTTTTTGAGTTAGCTATGTATCATTTTTTAAAGAGCTTTTCTAACAGTTTTTGTTTTGTGGGATAGTCCTACAGTATCTCATAGTCAGGATTTTGACAAGGTGCTACGGGAGAGTCTCTGTATGCATCAGTTTATTACCACTGTGCATCCTAGAACTGGCTCCTGTTCAGTGGTGTTCCTTGCAGTGTAAGAAGGGGAAATGCACTACATAAGCAAAACACAGGTAGTTACACGGTTAAAATAGCATTTATTTCCATTTCTTTTTCAAGACAAAACTGTCACCTCTTACATCCTCAGTTAGAGGTCTAAATAAAAGACACATCTGGGAAACCTCTACGTTTCTTAAGTTGATAACTTTGTCTTAGCCCGGAAGATGCTGTGGTGCTTTCTGCCCCTCGATAATGAAGTAATGCGTTTAAAACACGCTATCTCAGCCATTGTACTAGAAAGTCCAAGTTAGTTTTTTATTCCTGTGATTAATTTTTAGTGAAAAATAGTCATATTCAGGACTGTTAGATAGTGCTTCTTTGAGCATGTGGTGAACCTTTGCATGGTACATCCTCAGACAGCAGTCTCGGGAGCTTAGCCTGAAGAGCTTTGGAGTCAGCGCTGGCCACTAGCGTCTCTTCAGCCATAGCCCAGTGGCAGTTCACAGTGCTTTGGGTAGATCGTGCTGCTGCTTTTTTTTTTTTTTTTTTTTAATTTTATTTTACTGCATATAGGCTTTGCTGCAAGTACGTGTACTGTTTGCCAAAAGGTACTTGGACCTGGTTTAGTCACATAGAATGTTTTACCTTTATTTTGAGCTGTTAATGCCATTGGATATCCCACTCGTTACTGCAGATTACTTGTAGAATGGTTTGCTACTGCTTGAGATGGTTTCTTCCTTGAGAAATAACGCATTCTAATGAACTTTTGATTTAGGTTGCTTTCCAGAACGATCCTGAAGCTGCTCTAATTCAGTACTTAAATAACGAGGAGGCTAGGAAGGCAATTTCCAGCACAGAGGCAGTTCTGAACAATCGCTTTATAAGGGTACTGTGGCACAGAGAAAGTGAGCAGCAGCCCCCGCTGCCGCCGCAGCAGCAGCAGACCCCCGCGCCGTCTCTGCATCACCAGCTTCACCTGCAGCAGCAAGCCCTGGCCACGCCTCCGGCCGTAACCATGCACAGCAGTCTGTCAAAGGTATCGTGCTGTCGTAAGCTTGTCATTGGGCGGCGGAGGTTATCGGTGTTCCTAAATGACTGCTACTTTAAAAAAGCAGAGTGAATAATCTTTCGGGTTTTGCTGTCTATTGATACACAGGTGATGAGTAAACCAGTGGCGTCCGGTGCCTATGTCCTTAACAAAGTCCCGGTGAAACGGCGCCTCGGAGCGGGAGCTGGGAACCAGCCCGACTTAAGCCAGGCTGGGGCTGTGGTGGAGGACTCTCAGGTGTGTTTATGAAGGCTGACCATCTCCGCGCTTTCGGTTGGAGCTTTGGCCTGTTAGCGGAGAAGGAAATAGCAAACAGAACTTGCAAATTGTTCCCAGTCAGTTCTGTTTATTGTCACTAGTGTTCCATGCAACCATTGTCAGTCACTTCTGCCTAGTTTCATTGGCTGTTAGGTAAAATAGGGACAATGACTTCAGAAACAAAGTATCAGTATTTTAAGCAGCATAAAATATTTTTGGCAGTGCTTCATAGTAAACAAAACAACCTCTATGTGATGTCAGCTTTTTGTTGGTGAATTTAATTGTTTTACCCAGTGATTTTTGAGCTTCTGCTGTGCTGAAACAATACTGCTCGAAGCTTATCAAATACTTCTGCGTAGAGTTCAAGCTGATACAGTTTAATTTGCACTTATATCGTAGTGCAGCACGTGTGTTTGGCCACAGAGAAGTCCTTTTAAGAAAGGAAGTACGCAGGCGGTTTTCCTGCCTTGTTTGAACAGAAGGTGTGATGTTAGACTGTGACTGTGAAGCTGAATGTAATGGAGATGACCAGCTTCAGTCGTCTTCCTAGTGGATGTCAGGATACAGAGGGAGGTTTGGATGAAGAAGGAGAGAAAGTATCTTTTGCAGAAATCTTGTTAACAGACATTTAAGCTGATTGCTTCTGAGCAAGCTGACCAATGCCTTTATGCGTGTGTTTTAATTGCCTTGGTCTCTTTGTCTCGTTGCACAAATCTGGAAGTTTGTGTTCGTGTTTCACAGAATGCATTCATCTAAAACTCATTGGTGGTATATCACATTTGTTTTAAGCTATTACATATTTGTGTGTGTTTACTATTTCAGACATTTCCTACTTCTACAAGCCACTCAAAAATGGTATACAGTTCTTCAAACTTAAAGACATCTATGAAGCCTGGTGCAGGGTCTAAACCTCACGACGTGCAAGAAGCCCTTAAAAAAAAACAGGTACTTCACTGCTGGCTGACTGACCGTGTAGCGATTAAAGTGCTTTATAAAGAAAGGTTTGATAGGCAACTTAAACTTCAGATACTGCTGTATGGCTTTCTACATTAGTGTAGTTCTCATCAGTATCAAACTATCTTGCAAATGCGTGTTGAGGTTAGTCATGGATAAGGGAGTATTCCTTTGGGATGTCTTACTTGACACGCTTGGTCATGTGTCGGTTTTCTTGAGGCATTTATCTGATTTTAACCTCTGCAGGTGTGAGAGACTTAAATGACAATGTAGGATATGTTTCTTAAGAGGTGTCTGAAGGAGGCAAAAATTAGTAGAATATTTCATAGCTGGAAATTAGCAACTTTACTTTTTTTTTTTTCTTTTTTTTTTTTTTTTTTTTTTTTTTTTTTTTTTTTTTCCAGATTAGATATGTGTGTCTTTTGCAAACTAGTAGTTTTCATTACGGCCTTCGCTTCTATAGCTTGAAGAAGAAAATGATCTATGTGAGTACATATAATGCTAGACTGCTTTTTACTGATGGAAATTATTTTCTTCTCATATAGGAGGCAATGAAACTCCAACAAGACATGAGGAAAAAGAAGCAGGAGATGTTAGAAAAACAAATAGAATGCCAGAAGGTAAGTCTGAAATGTCTTCTAGTAAATATGTTCTGATTTTTATAGATAACTGATCTGTTCAGTGTTGTTTTTCCTGAAATTTTATATTCCTGCTCTTTTATTAATATATAGATGTTGATATCCAAGCTGGAGAAAAACAAGGCCACAAAACCAGAAGAGAGAGCAGAAATAATGAAGACATTAAAAGAACTATCAGGAAAAATATCTCAGTTAAAGGATGAATTAAAAACATCATCTGCAACTTCTACACCATCAAAATTAAAATCCAAGACAGAGGTATTTATTGTGCAAGACACTTGCCCACCTGTCTTTTGTAACTATTTCTAGTATTGTGTCCTAAAACTGTAGCAACGTTAGATCAAAACACTTCCAAGCAGTATTTTGAATTTGAGAGTGAGAGACATGGACAAGCAAGCTGTGGTTTTAAGGAACTTGAATGACCTAGTTTTGCATGTAGCTCATTTCAAGCTTGTTCCAATTCTGAAGGAGAGAATTCTGGGTTCTACAAAAAATGGGTTGGGGGAGGGACATGGAGGCATCAAAACCAAACTGAATTTAGAGGAAAGTATGGGTATTGTGTACTGATCTGTCTATATCATTTACATAAATTTATTGCTGAAGAAGTGGAATAAAACATTAAAAGCACACGTTACAGTCCTGCTTCTCCCTTCCATTTTCTCTTCCTGCACCTTTTTCTCCAAGGCACAAAAGGAACTTTTAGATGCAGAACTGGACTTTCATAAGAGACTCTCCTCTGGAGAAGACACAACTGAACTGCGAAAAAAGCTAAATCAGTTACAAGTAGAGGTGAGTCTGTCTAGATTGATGCTTTTAGTGTATTTATGATGTGTAAGTGTGTTAAATCCTTTCAAACCGAGGCTGGCGTTGTACGTTCTTTGCCTTCTCTCAACAGGCTGCCCGCTTAGGCATTTTGCCTGTTGGTCGGGGAAAGGCAGCGCCAGCCCAAGGAAGAGGACGAGGACGGGGCCGTGGTGGAAGAGGAAGGGGCATGTTGAATAATATGGTGGTGGATCATCGTCCCAAAGCACTGACAGTGGGAGGCTTTGTTGAAGAGGAAAAAGATGAATTGTTACAGCACTTCTCTGTAAGTATGAGGTCACATTAAAAAAAAAAAACAAAAACCTGAAGAGAATTGTGGCCAAACGATAAATCTGAGATTAAGTAGATAACCGGTACCCTGGATGTGTACTGAAGAGGGGCATGCAAAGAACTTTGTAAATCACTGTTTCTTTTCCACATTCCTGAAGATGTAAGTCTCAGATTTGTTTGCACTAACAGAAACAAAAAGACTTCATCCTGAATTAATGGAACAGGCAACATGGATGGATAAGCAAACAACTTCAAGAGTTACCAAGGGTGTAAATGTGATGTCTTTTGTAGCTGCTTTACAATAGCTGCCCAAGGCATTCTTTTAACGGGAAAAGCTAAATGGCTTATTAATTCTGCATTAAAATAGTTTAAAATAGACGTTAGAAGGCTGACAAATACAGCATCTCTGTTCACAAATTGTTTTTCAGATTAGCAGTACCAGTTATCTTGTTTCTCTCTGCTGAAGAAGCAAGGCACTCTTGTGCTAAACAGGACATCAGTTTCCAAGAGCTTACATTTGTTGACAAACTCACGGTAGAGCAAGCAGCTTGCTGGTTTGCAAGCTAAGTTAACGGTTGTGTTAGCTTCATAACTAAGTTAACACAATAAAGGAAAAACTGATTCTTTTCCCAGAATGGAATGTTTTCATGTGCCATGCCAGTACACTTCTCGGAGAGATCCTGTAATACCTTATAAATAGACCTGGCACAAAATCTAAGCTTGGTCGAGTCACTTTGGTATTTCTGGATGTTCCTTGCGTAGCAAGGATGTGGAAAACTGGTTTTGTAGAATCCTGCCATTTAGAGCTGGATACAGAAAAGCAGTACAGTTCTGAACTGGTAATCTGAAAGTCTGTCTGTTTCTGGTTTGAGTGGGAACAGAGAACTCCACAGTTCTTCGTACAGTGGGGTAGGCGTTGCTCTCTGCTTTGGCCTCATTGCTTATCAGAAACTTAGAGGCCGTTACTACGGCTTTGATTAGGTAAAGTCAGTGAGAAATAACGTCTCGTTTGCTCGAAAAAACCAGCCTGCTTTATGGTGTGACAGCAGTGCCGTGATCCCTGGTAAGAGTCCTAAGAGGGGACCAGAGTGCCTTTTTAAAAAAAAAATCTTTGCTTTAATTTTATTTCTGAGAGATTTCATGTTTCATGGGGTTTTTTTTCATTTTATTTTTAGCTGTCCTTAGCTGCTAATACCAGTAAACGTTTTTACACACAACTAGTGCTGTTACTCAAGCTATTATCTTACTGGCTTCTGCTATTCATGTGAAATCTCAAGTTGCCTACAATTTTATTTTGCGCTGCTTGTACTCCATGTATAAATCCTTCTTTTGTTTGTTTGTGAAGTTTGTTTGGTTTTGTTTTGGTTTTACTATTTAATCATCATTGCTGTGATCTTTCCAATTTTCACCATTCTCCAGTATATAAATTCTAAAAATGCAAACTTCTTGTTAATCTAGCCGTACTGGATTATATTTTTTTCCTCCTCCAGCAGTATACTTAAAGAATGTATTCAGGAGCTCTATAGCAAAATTTGATTCCTATTGCTGAAATCTCTTTTGCAAATTAACGGGCTCTAAAGGACTTGCTTAACAGGTTTGAAGTAGTACAACAGTGAAGGGCAGAAGAGAATGAGGGAAATAATGAATTCAAATAATTCACGTCTGAGCTATAAATGAATACACTTATTTCCTTTCCTCCTGCAAAGTAGAGCTCCACTTATTAGAGTAACAATAAATCTGAGCTTTTGCCTGAAAATCTGGGTAAAAATGCTGCAGTGTTGCTGGATGACGCAGCTGACTTTCTCTGCCCAAAAAAATCAGGTTTCAGTGGCACTTCATGCCTTGCAGTTGTAGCACACCACAATCCTGGTTTTGGAGGAGAATATTAACACTGTTCTTAATCAATTTTTCTCTCATAGAAATTTGGAGATATTGAAGACCTTCAAGAAGAGGATTCCCCATTAAGTGTTGTTCTCACTTTTAAATCTCGCTCAGAGGCTGAGAATGTGAGTAGAGTAACGGTTATATATTTTCACAGTTCCAAAATCAGAATTGTTAACTTGTGTCTGCGTTGTAATTTAACCTTTAGCAGGCTTTGACCCCACTAGTCTGAGCTGGATGGTGAGGGTGCTGCTACTGCCTATGGTGTCACTAAAGGGGGAATAGCCCCATTTACCTTGATGGGAACGTAGGTGGTGTGCTGATAAAGGCTCAGTGCACGATCAATTCGGAGCTCTGGTAATCTTTCCAGATTGCTGTTAGATTATTTAGCAGACTCCAGTTTGAGTCAAGTTTCTCTCGAAAGACTGAAGTGGATGACTGTGGCTTACAAGTTCGAGATGTTCAGATGTGTTATCTGCATGATGTCCACGGGGACTAGCTCGTTGTTGGCCATCTTAAAAAGTCTTTGCTTGATCCTCTTCTGAAATACGTTCCTTTAAAATGCAATCTAGGCTGCTAACCAAGGATCCCGGTTCAAAGACCGACGGCTACAGATATCCTGGTACAAACCTAAGGTACCCTCTGTGTCCACAGAAATTGAGGAAGAGGAGTCTAAGGAAGAGGTATGAAAATACGTTGAAAACCTAATCTCTCTTCTAGGAATCTAATGGCTCAGAGCTTTTGTAGGATACAATTTTCTGTTACTGAAGAAATTTCATAAAAGACGGGTCTGCAAACCAGAAATTTAACTGGTTTTGAGTAGTCAGATGTTTTTCACATTTGGAAAAAGGGAAAAGGGGGAAAAAAAACAACACTTACTGGATGCGATGCTGATTTGTCAACTATGAAAATAAACCTCACATTTTCTATGTACAGGCTGCTAATCTTTTACTTCACATTATTAACGCTCCACTGTAGGATAAGTTACGTATATTCTTTCCTGTAATTATGAACGCATTCAGCTTCGAAAGGTCTTTCTGTCTCTGCATTTAACACTGCTTAAAACTGTTGTTTCGGAGAGGGAGGGCGGTTGCTTTCCTGCTTCCTTTGAAGGCTGGCTTTCTTTCCCTTTCTTGCTGCGTGAGGCTACTGTTCTTCCTGTAAAACTCGTGGAGCGTAACTGGCTGTGTTTCAGTGAAACGCAGGGTAAACAAGAACCTGATACAAAGTACAACTGGTGCTGCGTTGCTTGACGTGTTTCCTGGGATACAGCAATGGAAGTTCTCTGTTTAAAAGTACCGTTTTTTCTTCATCTAGGAGACTGAAACCTCAGATTTATTTTTGCACGAAGATGATGATGATGACGATGAAGATGAGGATGAATCCCGTTCTTGGAGAAGATGAAACTTGATGTTGGAAATGTATAATTTTAGGAATATAGTTCAAGCTACATCTTTTAAACACTTATTTAAGGAAGTTGATGAGCCAAAAAAAGCTTTACTTTCTTTTCCAACCACAAGATTTAAAGTGAGTGAAGTTCGTTATGAAAACATTTCGGATGTAGAGCTGTGATACCAAGCTAGCCAAAGGCCCAGTAACATTTTACATAATTATCAAGCTCACCAGGGTGGTGATTTTTTTCTATTTAAGAAGGGTAAAAAAATGCGAGCGGGAGGAAAAAAAATTAGTATTTTCTTGTCCTCTTTTTGTGTCAGCTGTATTACCTTGTTTTGGGTTTTTTATAATGTGATTGATTTGTTAGTTTATAATTGAAAAGATATTACAGGTTTTATTTAGCAATATTATGGGGTTTGGGGGGAAGGACGCAAACTTTCATTAAATGTTATGAAAGAAAAAATTGCCTCATTTGCTAATTCAAAAAGGGTAGCATTTTATTTCATATGGAATCACTTACTGTAGGAATTATTTGTGGCTAGGTTCAGAAGTCATTCATTTCAGTACGTTTGAAAAAAAAACATGGTTTCTATGTTGTACTGCTTTTTGTGAGAGGAGATGGAGGAAGCAATTTAACAGGGTATCGTTATAATATTGTCCAGTTCACTCTGTTTCTTCAAATTCTGCTTCACTGAAAACAACAGCAATGGCACATAGCTCAGTGAATTTTCACTCACTGTAGATGTTCTTTTCTAGTTTCAGTTTAAGGTTCAAGTTTAAGTCAGACTGCTGGCTGCATTTCAGTGTTTGTGAGCATGAATGTAATGAGTTTCCTGCTTTCTCAAAAAGAAAACAGTAAACTGGCAGTGTCTACTGGCCAGTGGAAACTCTTCCTCCTCTCCGTGTTCCCAGCTGTTTGTTTCGTTCAAACCAAACCCGTGGAGTGTTCAGAGCAAAACGCTTTTAGCCAACAGCACGTTGGTGTCCTGCCCAAGGGCTGGCGCTGAACCCGTGCTCTGGGTGCTGAGTCCTCACAGGAGCTCAGAGCTGGTTTGGGGAGGTTTTGAATTCATCTCCAAGTGTAGTTTTGTTCGCACACGTCTGGGATGAACACCATTGCGTTCTCGGTTGCCTTATTGTTGCACCGTTTTAAAAACAGCCCCCCCCCAACCCCAGCCCCAGGAGCGGTGTGTAGGGAGAAAGGAGGACGAGCGGTTCAGGTGCTCGAGCTGCCATCCTAACCGTTGTGCAGCTCTTGCGCTTCCTGAGCATCTCGTCTTGTCAGGTTTTCCTTGGCTCCAGCCACCTGCACCGCACACTTCAGTGCATCTTATGTGTTTCCGTACAAACCCAGCGGAAAGTCGGTGCAAAAACGCTCCTCTTGTGAACGATCAGGTTACCAGTATGTTTGCCAGCAAGTTCCTGGCTGAAGAAAGACCCACCTCAAAGCCTTGAAGCTGCGATGGCTCTGAACGTAGCTGGTGACGTGGAGTTGAGCAGTTCCCCGACTTTGTCACCCTTTTGCTGTGCTAGCGTATAAAAGTCAAAGCGGTGTAATTTTCTGTTCCTTGTCAGCTGAAGGGAGTCTGTTTCTCAGTGTTGTGTCCCTTCACATTGCAACCTCACCTCTTTCTGTAATCAGGGCTTTCCTGCTAATACTGAAGCTAAATCACAGTCATGAAGAAACGAGGGGAAACCAATCCTACCTACTTCCAAGCATGTCTCGCTTTTCTCCCATCATCGCTAATGTTGATTTCTTTTGATGTCTGCAGCTCGGTCAGTGTATATTTTGAAAAGTCCATTGCAACAAACGTATTTGAGTCCTGATAGTTTAAAAAATGATAGAGGGAACAAAAGGATTTATATATTTTTTTGTACAGAGTTTTTTCTTAAACTGTATAATTTTGTAAATATTTTGCTTTTTTGTGTACTAAAACTACCAGCGTATAGATTTCAATAAGAACTGTTGTATTTTTGTATTTGGAAAATTAAAATTACAGTGAATGAATGAAGCTGTAAGAAAAATTGCAGTAGCCTTCGACACGCATAGAATGGGATTCCTTTTCATATGGTTTTAGCTCTGAAGTGACACCCGCGTGACACCCTGCGTTAGGGACCCTTGCCCGTGCCCGGACGCGCTGGCTGTTCGAGGGGGGAGACAGGAGGGCAGCGAGTGCGGTAGCTTTAGTTAGTGATTCTTTTAGCACTTCATATGACTTTATTTCCCCCACCCCCCGCTTTACAGCCCACGCTGGCAGGCTTACATAAATCCTGGGCGCCGTCCCAGCCGCGGCTGCTGAGCGCCGAGGCGCAGGGGTGAGCCGTGCCTCGGGACTGGCCCTGCGCGTGGGAAGCGTGGCCGAGGGGCAGCGCGGCGGTGCTGGCGCCTGGCCGGGCGGCGGAGGAAAGCTGTTGGACCGTAGTTTTGCCAAAGCTCGCAGGTCTCCCTGTGTCTTCACGATAGCGGGCTGCATTAAACTGCTTGGGGTTTGTGCCGTGGGGTTGGTTTGGGTTGATAGGTGACATGACAACACGGCATACTTCATGGCAACACCCTCCTGTGGTGCTGACGTGTGCGTTGAGGGAGCACCGTGGACAAAGCGTGTCGCGTGTGTGCAGCAGGCGCCGTATCCACCGGCGTGCAATGGGGCAGCGCCAGTCTGGGCTCGGGGCATTGGCGCTGAAAGTGTGTGCCATCAGCAAGGGAAAGTAACTGCTACCAGGAGTTACCTCCTGGTTTAATTACCCTAAGCGAAAAGAACAAAGCAAACTCAAGAGTTTTAAAGGACAAATCTGAAAACAGCTGCCTGCTTATTGTGAAAGCGCCACTCTTAACAAAATCATGTGAAAAGGAATAAAGTTTCTCTTGGTGTATAGTAAACCTGTACTATAGTTTTTACAAATTGTGACCTTGTGTAATAGTATAATAGGAGATACTGTTGAATTTCTAACTGTTTATACATTTAAATTCATATCTGTAATGTTTGTTTTATTGATTACAATCTGAATTTCTAAGATGCATGTTGACTTTTTTGCAATAAAGATACACTATGGAATGGTTCAAGATTTAGAAAAGACAAAGGCAATTCTAACTTAAATAAATTGAACAGCAGAACCATTCAAAAAAATTACAACTATCACAAAAAGAGCGTGATCACTTTTATTGGGGGAAGTCTATGTGTGAGGAGGGTATTGGCGTGGAACGCGTGTGCAAGTTT
>WHYT01017462.1:98203-112234 GCA_009806455.1 Tetrax tetrax | reverse complement strand
GGGGGGGGGGGGGGGGGCGGAGTCCAGTAAAGGCTGTTTTACATTTTGGGGAAGGTTCCAAGTTTAACAGGAAAGGAAAATGTTTTATAGAGCATGGCGAGTTCCGTGGTCTCTAACAGATCTGCGGTATTGCGGGGTTATGGAAAGTAGCGTGTACCAAACATGAAACTGTATACGTGCACCTTCTGCCCCCTCGCCATTTGGTCTGAAAGCCACTTTATTCTAATGTTAACTTCATTCTTGGGCTTGCTTCTTTCACTAATTTATTCCCATCTCTTTCCTGTGTTGCTTTCATAAATGTAAACGTTCGTTTGTGATCCAGGTTCTTTAAAAGCCTTTCCTCTTGCGATCTCTTTTCCTACCTGTACTGTTAGTGTGCCATGAGAAGGTTTTTTGGGGTTTTTTTGCAGACAGACTAGACATTTTAGAAGGATGGGAATGTTTCCTTTCCCTTTCTTCACTGCACTCTTCTTTGGAGGAAGAGGAGAGGAAGGAGCTTGCTAGCATATTTAATAACGATTTGTATCGCCATCTCCTTCACATTCCTTTGTGGTCCTGCTGTGTAAATGTTTTAAAACGTGAGCTGGCTTTTCTGTGTTGATGAAGAGCCTCCTCATGATACACCTGTAGCTTTTGGACATTTTCTCATTGCCAGTAATCGAACATCAGAGTCTTTCCACAGCCACTTTCCTGTCAGTAACCGCCGAATAATCCTCATTCTGCAAGATGCAGTAAAATCCTTTCAGGAGATGGAGTCTTGGTGTTGAGTAGGGGATGTTTGGCGTTCAGTTCAAAATACTTGTTTCTTCCTACATGGTCAAAATTAATTTTAATGGCCAAAGTGAATTTAAAAATCTTGACGGGGGCTAGCATTTTTCTGTGTGTGGGGAGGCTTCGGATTTCTTTTTTTCCCCAGCTGTTTCAGATATCACCGAAGCTTTCCCCTATTAAAGAAGAACTGTTTAGCGGGGTGCGACAGCTCGTCCTACAGCGATGGAAAGGAGTCGGCCGAAAGGCATTTGGAAGAAAGCAAGATGTGTGAAGTGCTGAACAAAGGCGTGAAGGTAATCTTGCTATAATTAGTAGGCCAAGGATCTCTTTAGTAGCTACAGTCACAGCCGTATGAAATTCAACAATAACTGTATGTAGAAAGGTTTCTCAAAGATGGAAATAGAATTTGAACTTCTCGTGAGAGGTGGGGCGGTCCTGCCCGCGGTACCCGTGGAGCAGGCTGCGCAGCGTTGTGGGTCCTTCCTGAAGAGACGGCGGCCAGGAGCGTGCGGCTGACGATGGAGAAGGAAGTTCATCTGACATTTCCCTAAAGCTTTTTACGTGTACTTCCACTGTTTTTTTCCATGACGGAGCTACAATTGCAATGATCAAAAAGTAAATGGATTAACTAGAGCTTTGTCTCTCCCTCCCCAGGATCGCTCCACAGACAGTTTCCAGTTGCTGGCTGCCAGTTCTCTGTGCCGGCTCCTGGACGTGCGAGCCAGACGTGGAGAATCGCTGCGAGGCGGGTGGTAAGGCCGCGTGTGCCTGACAGCCCCTGCGTCACAGCCGCTTCCGGGGAGACGCTGGGACGGTGCGAGGGTGGCACGAGGAACGAGAACGGCATCGGCCTGGAAGGATAGCACGCGCCTGTGAAGGGCCCTGAACAGGGGAGGGGCTCTGTTGGTGTCGGGAGGTAAATCCCAGAATCGGTGAAGAGCGTAGGTTGGAGAAACCAGGTGGGGGTTTGGAAGGCCTCTCTGCAGAGGGATGCAGGGCTCCTTCCCGAGCTGGGATCTCTGCTCCTCGGAGCGTTGGCGTTGCTTCAGCGTCTCGGACTTTCTTGCCCTGTGGAGATGGGTTTAGTTGAAAGGTAAAAGCATCAGAACCTGATGTTTATCTAAACTCTTTTGTTTGAAATCTGCATCTTTAGGTTCCTGAATATTTTCCTATCTGAGCTGTATTACCCGGGTGAAGGTTTTCACGTCGCTGGGTGCAAAGGCGGAGTGCTGGGGGACGGGACGGAATATTGCCGTTCACGCCCTAAGACGCCGTCTGGGAGGGATTTGCAGGCGCTGCGCTGCAGCCCGCTCAGCTTCTCAGCGCCTGCTGTGTTTGAAGTGACGACGGCTTTGCTCCGCAACAGGATGCACGGTCCAGGAACTGCTTTTACTCCATCTGTGGGCGCCTTAAGTTGCCACTGGACCCGGCGCTCAGCACTCCACTTTTCTCACCGGCCGCGCAGGGCCAGGGCACGTTTCCCAGGGAGCTGCTCTGGGAGGAGCAGTTCGTTTTCGGGAGGGCTCAGAGCAGCGGCCGGGGTGTCCCCGCGCCCCTGGGCTGCCAGGCAAACACCGGCTGTGTTTGGGGCACCCCGCGGAGGCGTGTTTTGTGAGGAGACGCAGCGGTATCGCGCAGGTTGAATAACAAACAAGGTATTTGCCAAATCTGAGTGCGGAGTTGTTTTCTCTGCAATAATAATTTTTTTCACCACGAGGGGTTGTAACGGGATGCTTCGTGTGACACCTGTGTATGAAGAGGAACAGGGCTCTTGGGGTGCGCGGGGCCCCCGGCACTGGGTTCCGCGCAGGCAGGGCTGGCGGCGTCCCCGTCCCCCGGCTGCTGGCTCCCCTCTGCGGTCGGGCCCCTCGGTGGGGGGACAGCGTCGCCAGACCTGCAGAAAAGTTTATTGGAAACCTCATAGGGCAGGACGTATGGAAATCTCCAGATAAAAATACTTTAAAGCAGCATCTTCTGTGACACTAGCAATGCTCACCCTGGAAATTGACATGTTTTGCTGCGATTTGTTTATTTTATTTTTGATTTGATCTTAAACGTGCCTTCACAACGGTAAACTCTTTACGATGATACAGATTTTCATATGCTGTTTCTGTACCTTTTCAATATTTTCTGCTTGCTGTCTTGTTTCTAACCTTGGTATAAATTGAGAGTTTCTAAACTTCTTCAGCTGTGTTCCTGCAGCGTTCGTATGACCTGAAAATTGTAGAAACAGAAAGAGCTGATGTTGTGTGTGTTAGACTTGTAATTGCATGAATATTGCACGCGTGAGGGAGGATCGTTTTGGCACTCTGCAAGGAATGATCGTTTCCACTCTGGCCACGGCTCAAAAGCAGCATCCGCTTACCACTCTGGGGTCCCCTGCGTGGGGACGGCGAGGTCTGCGTGTGCCGTAGGAGTTACTCCGCGCGGATACGCGTGACGCAGCGAGGTGCGCGGTGACGGTGAGGCCTGGCCTCGCCGAGCTGGTGGGGGCCTTGGTGTGGGCAGAGGCACCCGAGGCCGACTGCCACAGTATTGCTCTGCTTTGCACAGGCCACATGAACAAACCCTGGGGTTTGCTGTGAAACGATCGACTGAAGGGCAGGCACCGGTACCGTGACCCGCAAAGGGCCGGCGAGAGCAGGTTTTGCTCTGAGAAGGCAGCGGGTACCCTCTGCTGAGAAAACCTGCCCCGCTCACCAGCCACAGCCCTCGAAGCTGCCGCTGCTCCCGGGGCGTCTGGGCGGCGTTCGGCTCTGGTCCGGGCCGTGGTGGAGGCGAGCGACAGCGGCCGAGGGGAAACCCCCGGCAGGGAGAGGCGGCGCTGGCAGTGACCCCCGGAGCGACGATGGCAGGGACCCCCCGCCAGCACGGCAGGGACCCCCTGGCCGTGGGGCGTGCGGCCGCAGGCAGCAGGTGAGCTGGGACCTGCACCTCCGTCGAGGTCACGTTTCCTCCCCGGGCACCTCCTCAGCTCGGGGGTTTCACCGCTGTGCCGTTACTCGCTGTATTTTGAGGAGTCGAACCCCTTTAGTACTGCGTCTTGCTGTGCCTCCGCCGCGTTGGTGCGGCACCCCTGAGAGCACAGCACCCGATGACGTTTCTGCGTTAATTATAGCCTGCTCTGCACATCTTACACCGATAACCTTAAAGCACTTCTGCTCTGTGATTTATTTAAACGCTAATAAATTATACATTTCTGGCACTTTAGTAATTCATGTGAAAATTATTTGGAGTCAACTGAAGATAACGTACCTCTGCGTGCTCTCTGGTGGCCGGAGACATGTCAGACAACACTTTCATCTGCTCTTCCTTTTGGCTTTTTAACATGGCTTTGGGTTATCTGTGGGTCAAAGAAGAGTGAGGAGGACGTGAACAAGCACGCTTCCAACTGCCGATGTTCCTGTTGTGGAGGAGCGAGTTCAGTCTAAGCCAGGATAAAGTACACACGACCATGAGCATATCTAGGCCCACGGGACAGTATTTTCAGTTTACTGAAACTGCGGTTTAGTTTACTTACCGCTCAGCAAGCCTGCTTTCGTCACAAACTCCCCTGCAGATGCGGTGCCTTTTGGGACCTTGCTGCAGGGACGAGGAGCAGGGACCCACACCCCTTCCAGGCAGCCGGGCGCGGGGCTGAGCCGCGGGGGCACCGGACGGGCAACGCTGCCGCCGTGCTGGACCTGCTTCGGACGGGGCACAGGCTCTGCTCCTTGCCTGCCTTTGAATGTGGCTGTGTATGGCCCCGGGCTCCTCAGGTTCCTGGGGCTCAGGGACCGACTTTAAACAATTCTCTCCATGGTCCAGGCTCCCACCGGCTCTGGGAGGAGCCAGCACCTTCCCTGCCACCTCTGCGCTCCCGGGTCACCCATCTCTGGCAAACCCCGCTGTAAGTGGCCCCTGGACATCTTGCGCTTTGCGCGGCCAACGCAAACCCTTCTGCGACAGGCGGCTCCGCCGAGCCGTGGGCCTGAGCCGGGTGATGTGAGAGCGGGGTTGGTGCCAGGTGGAACCGTGTCGCCTCCGGGCTCCTCTCCTGGCAACAGCCAAAAACCCTCAACGTGGGGTCCCGTGGTCCCTCATCACGTGGGAACAAGTCCAGAATGAATCCCAAGGCAGATGTAATGGAAAAATTGTTTGTTAGAGCAGCTGGAGCAGGAAAATGCCTGGTTTGGTTTTCAGGAACCCAGCTTGTCTGGGGACCTGGGAGCAAAGGGCTTCATCTGCTGCAGCTCCAGCTGCGGTGCGGCTCCGGGGTTTAGGCACCTGGACCACCTTCTTGGGCTGGTTTTAAGATGCAGCGGCTGTAACGGAATTTTGAACCATGCTGGACACGTAGAGGAGAGATTTTGTACTACAGGCAAGTCTTAAAATCCCTTTGATTTGGAAAAAGTGGGTTTTTTTCCAGTTTGAAAGTGGAAAAATGTCTGTATTTACTCTTACTGGTTCAGGGTTGATGGCCAAAGCGTGGTAAATAGGAGACCCACGGCTGTGCTGGGAGCGACGGGCGCGGAGCCTGAGCTGCTGGCGGAGGTTTCCTGTTGTTGCATGCGGGCAGCGCAGGGGCCGTGACGGCTGCTGCTCCACGCGCCCCGTGCTCCTTCGGTTGGACATGGAGGCGCGCGCCCGTGCTGCGTTAGGTGGGGGATGTTTAAGAGTCTCTGCTTAAACGCACACTGACCAGTCCTCGCTCTGCTCTTCCTCAAGCCATAAACAATTTCACAGGACAAAGAAACAGCTTTGGGTCACTGAATTCTGGCAAAGCAAGAAGATTCTGAGCCTTTTTTTGGCTACGTAATCTTTGCTTCTTTGAAGGAAATTTATTTTAAATTTTGTTCAACATGTCAGCTCTTGTTTGCCAGCAACTTGTTCTCTAATTATGCTTTGATCTTCTAAATGTTTGGGGTTTTTTTTCTAAACAAAGCCATTAAAGCGTGTTCTGCTAGGCAAATGTCTCACCAGCCGCACGGCTCCCCATGTCCCCACTGCGGGGTGTCCCCGCATGGCGCTGGCCCCGGGACGCAGCAGTGACCCCAGCCGGGGCTCGAGGGACCAGAAGTGCCACGTGCAGCTTTCCTCACGTGCTGGGTCTCTGGTCTGGGTCTGAGCAGCTGGCTCCCAGCTCCCCCTTTTCCCTGCCCTGTTCCCGCGTTGTCCCAGACAGGGCTGACAGCAGAGGCCTGGACCCGGCCGGGAGCTCCGCGATGCTCCCTCCCTCCCTGGTCCAGGCTGCAGCTGATGCCGAGCAGGAGCGCATCGCGGTTCGGTGCTGTAACAACGGGTGACATCAAAAAGCAGCGGGAATCCTGGATTCCTGACGGAGACATGAGGGCACCGAGGGTGGGATGTGGGGCAGCCGGGTGAAGCACGCTCCTCCTGCCTCCCCAGCATCGGCCTGGCAGAGACCCAGCCTGGCACTTGTTGATTAGCACAAACATTAGCAGGCCTACTGTTTCAGGAGATGAATAATTAATGTTTGTTCCTCATTAATTTCTTGTGGAACAGAGTCCTGTTAGACCACATTTACATGTATTTCTAGAATTAGGAGCAAATACAAGAAAGAGATGCCTGACTCTTAAGTGCTCCGCCCCCCCCCCCAATCCCGGACAACGCTGTCGTGCTGCTCCCGTCACCTCCATCAGAACGGAACGGGTTTGTTTTTACCAGGCCCCCATGTGTCCGTTGTTACAATTTTAATTTCGGGGAAGGATACAAGAAACAAGCTCTATAATTCATGCCCATGACAAATGAGTACAAGGAAGACCTCCCAGCCAGCACGAACTGCCTGGCATCTTGCGTTCCTGGGACTCAAATCACAACCTTGTTTACTGAAAAATTCAAAAATCAGACAGCGTCGGCTTCCCGGGCGCTGCTGCGGGCAGACAGGCCGTTTGTTCTGCCCCCATTAAACAGGCATTTCCACGCAGCAGCAGAGCTTTGGCGGTTCCAGTTTTCTACACAGCCACGATGCTTTTCTCATCCCGGCGCTGTTTGGTTTCGATCCAGGATGAACGCTGGCCAGCGCGCACCCAGCCCTCGGGGGCTGCCCGTGCCCACGGCCTGTGACCAGGGCTCTCCTCGCCGAGCGCTCCTCTGCGCCCAGCCGGCAAAACACCGGTTTGGTTTTAATTGCAGAAGAGGGGAGCGAGCATTTAGAATTTCACCTGAAGCCAGGCACAGGCCCTGTTCCTGGGAGGGAACCTTCGCTGCTGCCAGCCCCTCGAGCCACTGGCCTGCAGTCACCCTGCTTCCCACCGCGCGGGACCCCACCGAGGGTCTCTGCCGAGCGGCACCTTTGCGGCGATGCCCCTTGCAGCTTTGCTCTGAAAGAGCTTCCGTCCCGCCCCGGCCGTACCGAAAGCTTCCCAGAGCAAGGACGGTCCTTCCCTGGCCCCTGGCTTTGCCCGGACGCCCTCACAGCGCTGCCCGTTCCTTCCAGCCTCCTCCCCTGCCAGGCTGCGGCCGTAACCGCGCCAAGGTGCGGCTGTGGCGCCGGCGCAGTTCAGCCCCGCTGCGGCCAGCCCTGCGGAGGCACGGGCTGCTCCAAACCCCGGCTGACACCCCGCAGCCTCACAGAGCCCCTCGCTGCCAGGGCCCTCTCCTGTGACACAGTGCAGCCCCGCCGCTGGGCAGCTCCTGTAGCTTAGCAACTTTCTTTTTCTTCATTAAGTTGGGCTCTTCAATCTCCTTAATGAGTAAGAGAATCAAGCTAGGTAATTGACGCTTGGCCGTTTAGCTGATGAATAATTGACTGTCTGGGTAATCCTAGATATTCCGCGATCAGATTGTGCGGCGGGACAGCCATACCGTACGGGCCGCAGCGCGGCCGGCCAAAAGCTGCGCCCCAGCAAGAGAGCCCACCGCACCGCCCCAGCCTCCGCCAGCTCCGAGCCACGCGCTTCCGTCAGACACAGGGCAGGCAAACGCCGGGGCGCAGGACTCCGGGCTCCAGGCGGGCAGGGAAGCAAAGGCAGGAGCCGGCGCGGTCTCTGCGTCAGCCACGCGTGCCTTGGCCGCTCACAGGACAAAGCATGGTGGCGGCCAGCCCCGGAGGAGCCACGCGCAGGAAAGCGCCCGGCTGCTCCGCACGGCGACCGAAGGAGACGTGACGGGCGGTTACCCAGGGACCAGTGACCTCGGCTCTGCGGCTGGCGGGCAGGGCGGCTCAGCCCGCTGCAGAGAGGACATCAGCGCAAACCGTGTGCCAAATAACACGGTCACATTCCAAACTTGCCATCGGTCCTGCCTAAGCTTTTCCTGTATAATTTTTAAACTGAATTGGATGAATACGATGAAAGCAAGAGCCTGTCAACAACCCTTCTGACTGCAATGGGCTTTGAATTAAATTCTAAATCAGAACGGAATATTTTGAGGGAAATGGATAGCAATCTTTGAATTGTGACAAAGAACAAGAGAGCAGCCGCTTTTAATCTGACTTTTACCTTCAGATTTTCAATGAGTCGCTACTGACGTTTCATCAGGGTATGGGTTTGGTGTTTTTTTTCCTTCCAGAAATATCATTAATTATTTACCAGTAGGTGAATGATCTCTGAAATCTACTGCAGTGACACCTTTGAGTCTGCAGACAGCTTCTGATGGCAAACCATCTGGGCTCTCTTACCTCGTTATTGTTCATCCTTTGGACCTCTCTCCTCTGTCTGTAAGGTGTAACGTCAGTAGTGGGGGCCAGGAACATCAATATTTTACAGCTCTCATTAAAGGAGCTCGGCAGCCGTGTTCCCCAGCCCAGCCCCTGCCAAGGCGGCTGTCTGCAGGGGCAGGCGAAGGCTGGGGGAGCCGGCAGCGGGAGGGGTGCCGCGGGGCGGCCGTGCCGGGGCTCTGAGCCGGGTCCTGCGGCCAAACGCGCCAGGCTTGGCTGCAGCGCATCCTCCAAATTGCGCGTGGTTCCACGCAGGAGCAGGGGAAGGAGGCGTCCGAGGCCTCCCACAGCTCCTCTGCGCTTGAACGGGAGGGGAGCAGCGGCAGAGAGATGGGAAAGAAAATGCGCCCACTGCAAACGCTCCCGGAGCCGGGGAGAGGGAGATGAGGAACAGGCACGGCCTCAGGCTTTACACCCAGCTTTTCCAGCCTCTGACTGACTGACGTTAACCCGACAGCACGAAATAAAGGGAGGATTGAAATGAAAACAAAACAAAGGCCTGAAACGTACCCGTCTATTAATCACCTCCCGCGCAGAGCACTGCCCATAAGTACGGTGCCACTTCGGATGAAACTTTCATGTGGCTGTTTAGGCCCGCTGAAATATAAATGATTTCCTTTAAATTTTTTATCATAAATCAGGGCACAGAGCTTTGCGGCGGCGCGCCCGTTCAGCGCGCCCCCGCCCCGCGCGGCCCCGTGCCGGGCGCTGTCCGCGGTGCTGGAGCCCCGAGCCCCCGGCGCTGCCCCGCGCCCCCCGCCGGCCCGGTGCGCGGTGTCCGTGCCCCGGGCAGGGCTGGGGCGGGAGGGTCCCTGCCCCCAAACCGCTCTGTGGCTCGGTGAGCTGGAGCAGAGTTCCCGCTGCGCTTTGAGACGCGGGGCAGGACGTGGCACGCGCCCTCGGCGTGTGCGCGCCCCCCAGACGAAAGCGTTTCACCGCGGAGCCGCTCCTCGCCGGCCACCGCACCCGCCGATGTGCTCGTCAGGAACCCCCGCAGCAGCGCCTCTGGCTCCCGCTCCGCGTTTGCTGAGGCTCAGAAACCTGGGAAACTTGAAATCTGGGAGCAGGTTTTATTTTTGCTTAAGAACGCCAAATGTCACACGCGCAAAACGCGTCCCCGGAGCAGCAGAGCGTTCCGGTGCCTGGAGGTGCGTGACGACGCGGCAGGCGGGCGCAGCGCAGCACGTCCCGCACCACGACGGTGCCTCCGGTCCACGCCGGGGCTGTACCCGCGTGGAAATGCCCCCTCCCTCGGCACCCGCCGCCCTGCGTCCCCCGGCCCCGGGACGGGCGGGACTCCAGCGGGGGCGGGGAGGGTCCTGCGAGTCCCTCCCGGCCCCGACGGCGCGTCCCGCGGGGGGGTGCTGAGGGGGCCCTGCTGCCCCCGTCCCGCCCGCGCTGCCCGCACGCAGCACGCGTGCGCGGGGCCCGCTCCGGGCAGGCAGCGTGTAAGATGAGTGAGGCAGCGGGGGTGGGCGGGGGGGGGGCGAGGGCGCGCAGGGGCCGCGCTGCCGTCGAAAATCGCTCACTCGGGCAGCGGCGCGGCCGGGGGCGGCCAGCCCGGCGGGACGATGGCCACCAGCGCCAAGCAGCCGTTCGCCCTGCCCGCCGCGCTCCCGGAGCCCAAGTTCCCCGGGCTGCAGCCCGGCGCCGAGGCGCTGCGCAGGGTCTGCCTGCCGCCCCCGCAGGTACGTACCCGCGGCGCGGGGAGCGCGCCCCGCACATTTTTGACAGGCGGCGGCTCGTGGGGTTTTTTTTTTTCACGTCGGCAGCAGAGCCGCGCGCCGGGACCCTCTCCCCCCTCTCCCGCTCCCGTCGCCGCCGCCCCCCCATTAATTTTTAAGACCCGCGCGGCAGGAGGAGCGGCGGGGCCGGGCCGGCTCCCCGGCCGGTGCCAGAATTCCCCGCTGACTCCGCCATGCGCCTTCTCGCCCGCAGCTGCCGGCCAATATATTCGGGAGCTTCGATGAGAGCCTGCTGGCCCGCGCCGAGGCGCTGGCGGCCGCCGACATCGCCCCGCACGCCAAGGGCCACCAGCAGCCCCTCCACCCCGCGCCCTTCAAGCCGGACGCCGCCTTCCACGCCATGAGCGGCCTCCCCTGCGCCGCCCTCCCGCCCCCGCTGCTGGACGGCGCCGACCTCCTGGAGCACCTCTCGCCCTCGCTGGCCGTCGGCGGCCTGCCCGAGCCCCCCGCCCCGCTGCCGCCGCACCCGCTGGCCGCCGCGGGCCCCTTGGCCGTGGGCCTGGGCCCCCCGGGGGTCCCGCCGCCGCCGCCCGCCGCGCCCGAGGCGGACTCGGACCCGCGGGAGCTGGAGGCCTTCGCCGAGCGGTTCAAGCAGCGGCGGGTGCGGCTGGGGGTGACCCAGGCCGACGTGGGGGCGGCGCTGGCGGCGCTGAAGCTGCCGGGCGTGGGCTCGCTCAGCCAGAGCACGATCTGCCGCTTCGAGTCGCTGACGCTGTCGCACAACAACATGGCGGCGCTGCGGCCGGTGCTGCAGGCCTGGCTGGAGGGCGCCGAGGCCGCGCAGCGCGACCGCGACCGCGCCGCCGGCGCGCAGCTGCTGGCGGGCGCCGAGCGCAAGCGCAGGCGGACCTCGATCGCGGCGCCCGAGAAGCGCTCGCTGGAGGCCTTCTTCGCGCTGCAGCCGCGGCCCTCGTCCGAGAAGATCGCCGCCATCGCCGAGAAGCTGGACCTGCAGAAGAACGTGGTGCGCGTCTGGTTCTGCAACCAGCGCCAGAAGCAGAAGCGCATGAAGTACTCGGCGGTGCACTGACGGCGCCCGCCCCCCCGGGCCGGACCCCCGCGCCGGCCCCCAGCGCCCCCCACCCCAGCCCTGGGGCCGGAGCGGGGCGCGGGGGCTCCGCCGTTGCCGTTGCCCGGACTCCGTTCCGCGCCGGGCGCGGTCCCGCTCCCCGCCCCGCTCGGGAATAAAGCTTTATTTTTCAACCCGACGGGACGCGTCTTTCCTCGCCGCCCCGAGACGGAGAAAACGTTTGCGAGCGCAAAACCCAACGCACGCCCTTCGGCGGGGGATCCGGGCATCGCCCCGCTCCGCGCCCGCGGAGCGAAACGACAAATCCCCCAGCGAAAGCCGTCGCGGGTTCATCTCTGATGCTGTTTAAAGGGGGGAAAGGCTTTTATTTACCGTTCCCAGAAGCGCCCGAACGATTAAAAATTAACGATGGAAGCGCGAGCCCCCGCTGGATGTTCCGCTTCAGCCTTGCGATGAGCGACGGCCGTCGGTCCCGGCAGCCGGGTCTCGCCCTCCTCCCGCGCCGGGCAGGACCGCACAAACGCGGCCTTTTCCCCGCACCTCGCCGGGAAGCGAACGCTCCGTCGCGCCGCGTTTCCCCAGCCGGCCCTGACGCGGTTTTTTGTTTTTGTTTTTTTTTTTTTTCCCCGATCCGATGCCCTCTAATAATAACTGCTCTCACGCCGCTGCGTTCTGTTGCGGGTCCCGAACACGTGAGACGCGGGCGCTGCAGCAGCAACCGCCCCGCAGCGCGCCGGGGCGGACGGCTGCCCGGGCGCATCCCCGCGGGGTCCGGCGGCGCGGGGTTTGGGGCGGGCCCCCACGCGAGCCAGGTAAGCGGCCGCCTTCTCCCTCCGCTCGCCCCCGCGCGTGGCCGGGAGCCCGCCCCGGCGGCCGTCGGGACGCGGGGCTCGGCGCGGGGGCGGCCCCTCGCAGGGACGGGGAGAGCCGGCCGGGGACGGGGCTCCGCCGCCGTGACGCGCCGCAGGAATTACTGAAGAGCGTCCCGAAGCCGGGGCGGGGTGATGCCCTCCCCGGTTGGCGTTAAACCCCGCTGGAGCCGCTCTCAGCCCGTGCCTCGCTCGCCGGTCTCTGCCCAGGCTCTCGCCTGCCCCCTCTGAAAGGGAAATCGGGTCGTGCTGGCTCCTACGACGGCAGAGATGCCACCGCAGCTTTACTTGTGGCTGCTCTGGTTTTGCCTAGATCTGCTATGTTTCTGTGACAATTTTGCATTTGTCTCGCTTGGCTAGGTCCAGAAAATGTCTTAAAGATGTGAGACAAGTCCTAAATGAACTTTCCCAGACGTCCCGTTGCTGTCCCAGAAGCGAGCTCCGGTGCGCGGCTCCTCTGCCTCAGACGTGCTGACCAGTGAGCCCCGACGCGCCCGGTCCTTGCCCGCCCTCCTTCCTTCCCGTTCCTCTGCAAATCGACAGCCCCGCAGAGCCTCTCCTTGCCCAGATTTCACTCCTTGCAAATTCTGGGTTTCTTTTCACTCTGCATGTGCAGGTTTATGCCTTGCTCTGCCCGGATGCTGTCTACAGGACCTGATCGCTTCGTCTGCGGTCTCACCATTGAGGACAGGTACGTGCTGATTTTTAATTGCTGTCGGTGCCCTCGTCTTTCCCCGGGTTTGGCTCCCAAAGCTCTGCCGCCAGATAAATTCATCTGATCCTCCTGGAGCTGGGGATTGAGATTAAACTTCCACTTCGGTAGGACTAGTTCAGAAGTGGTATTTCCTACTGAGGAGGCACAAAGAAGGAGCCTGCATGTCCTTGGTACGGCACGCAGTGCCCCAAAGCCAGGAGCCAGTGCCCAGCGGTGCTGGAAGGGGGATGCAGAGCACGGTGGGATCCCTGGCTGGCAGCAGGATCGGGCCGGGATGCACAGCGCTCGCCTCCCGTCTCACTGCCCTCTCTCCAGCGCAATCTGCTCCGCCTTCCCTGCCGCCTGCAAAGCCCAGCTCAGGCGGTGCTGGCTGCAGCTGGGAACGGCAAAGGCAGTTTTACTGGCTGCTGCTCCTGAACAGTAAGCTCGGGATCACAGCCCTGGCCCCCGCGGCCCTGGGACGCAGACGGATGCACTACCTGCACTGGTATCCCCTCCCCGGGACCCCGAGGGAGGCCGGTACCAGCCCTGGCTCTGCCGCTGCGGTCGGGCTGGGCAGGGGCTGTGCTGGGGTCACCCTCGCTCTCCCCGGGTGCCAGTTTTGTCAAGACCTGCCACCAAAACCCACCCCCCTGCTCCCCCGTGCCCTGCTGATCTCTCCAGGTGCATGAGGGTCTGGACGCTCCGTTTTCTTGCAGGGCTGGGGCTCCTTGTCCTGCTCTGCGGGACCCGGGTCCGTGGGACCTACCCTGGGGCGCCTAATTCCTCAATAGCCCCCAACCCCACCTCCCACAGGTGAAACGAGATGCAGGACAAACTTGCCGAAAAACGGAATTCCCTTCTGGCGGCAGCCAGGGTAGAGGGAGACCCGCTGAACGGGGAGGTGGGCAGGGAGATGCCCAGTAAAGCCCGTGCGTGTGAGGCAGAGGTTCAGCAGGCAAACCCCTTCGATGGCTTCTGAACCAGTAACGATTGATTTATTATTTCTTCCCCCATTCCGTGCTTGTTCCTTAATATCCTGCTCTCTGTCTCCCAGGGACCGTGCTCGAGAGATGAAAGCACCGAAAACCAACGAAGCCATTGGCAGTGCTCACTCAATTGATTTTTACACAAAATTTGCCTTCGTGCACGAAGGACTGAAAAATGATCCCATTAATAATGAATAACAAAAACAAATGCAGGGCGGAAATCGATAGAAGCACATCTGATCTCACGGGAGCTGGGGGGAGCCCCCGGATGTA
>WHYT01017462.1:29279-63565 GCA_009806455.1 Tetrax tetrax | reverse complement strand
GCCCGGCCCGGCCGCCGCGGCCTTCCCGCTGCGGGCCTGGCCTGCACCCGGCGGGCGGCCGGCAGCGGCGGCGGGGGAGCGGGCCCGGGCCTGGGCGCGGCCGGCGGGGCGGGGCGGAGCCGGGCCGGGGCGGGCGGCCCGGCGGGAGCTGCTCTGGCCGCCTCCATTTTCTGTCCCCGCGTGGGGCCGGCCGAGCCGTCGTCGCCGGGCGAGGGCCGCCCGTGCGGCTGCGATCCGGGGCGCGGAGCTGGGCGGCCGGGGAGCGGCGGCGGCGGGCGGGCGGGGCCCCCATTGGCAGCTCCCGCCGGCGGCGCCTGCCCCCCGCGCTGCCCGCGGCCCGTGCGGTCCAGGCCAGCAGGAGCGGGGCTGCCCCGGCGGCCGGGGCGCTGAGCTGCGGGTGTTGCCGTTCACCTTCTCATAACCTTTGTTTTTTTCAATTTTGAGTCAGCGTGCCAACATTGGTATTGCACTGGCACTAAATGGTGGGCAAAATTGTTTTCCTGAGAGCAGCAGAAGAGCGTTTGTTGGTTCCAAAGGTGAACGTTTTTTTCTATATATACATTTACAAAGCTCCCTGTGTAGAGGGCTGGGGGACACAGCGGGTTGAGCGCGACGGTCAGCTCCTGCCATAGGTGACAAATGTGCAGGGTGTAGACGGTCCTGGCAGACACTTCAACAGTCACTAAAACCTTGGCAGGGCTGACAGCTGGAGCGGGAGCGGTCTAGGCTGTGTGTGCAGGCAGGCGTCGGGGCCGCAGGAGCTTTGGCAGATCTGGATGTGGTTCTGCAGTGCCTGCCTACCCCGAGCCCAGCCACAGGTTATTCATTTCGTGAGTGAAAAGTAACACTTGATGACTAATGAACTTGAATTGTGAAGGGGAAGAAACTGTTGAAGTAGTTGCACGCTTAACTTCATTTATTCAAACTCGGCATTTTTTCCACACCCTTTTGATTTTTGTTAGGGTTTTTCCCTGTTTATTATAATGATTGGTTTTCCTACATCTAAGCAGCAAACGAAAGTGAACTCTGTTTCCCTTTGGCCTTATCCACAGAATGGCTCAGCAGCAAGCACTGAGATTTCGTGGCCCAGCTCCACCACCCAACGCAGTCATGAGAGGCCCACCGCCCCTCATGCGACCACCTCCACCTTTTGGTATGATGCGAGGCCCTCCTCCCCCGCCTCGCCCCCCTTTTGGGCGTCCTCCGTTCGATCCAAACATGCCTCCCATGCCACCTCCGGGAGGGATTCCTCCGCCAATGGGACCTCCACATTTACAGGTAAAGAAGGGGACATTCTGTTGGCTGAGTTGAGATTTAGGGATTTTTCTTGTTTGCTTTCACGTGAAGAAATAATAAGAGAAGAGGCATTAAAATGGATTAAAAAAAAAAAGCGGGGCATGACAAAAACAGACTGGTGGGTGGTATTGTAAAACTAGTGCATACCTGCGGTACGTAAATGCAACCGCTGTTTAGCTCCTGCGGCAGTTCTAAATTAATCAATTTTGCAGTCTTTACTAAAAGCTGACTGTATGGTGGTGCCCCGTGGCCATGCAGAACGCAGCGTGCAGCCGCGCTCGGGTTTTGAATGCCCCAAAGCAGGCACGTGAAGCACGCACCGGCCTTTAGGGTTATCTCAGTGCCTGTGTGCACTTAGTGGGGTAACGGTGGGTGCTGGCGGAGAGCTGCAGCTGAGTTCCCCGTGGTTCCAGCCCGCCACAGCTGCCATCGCTGTGGTGGTTTGTTGTTACTGGTCCCCAGGGGCTGGGGGGGAGGGCAGGCAGCAGTTCTGAGAACAGCTGTATGGTCAGAGCTGAGGTGTGTTTTGTTTCAGCACCGTATTCGGGAGGGTGCGTTGTTAGTAGTGCACCAGAGATTGTCAGCGCTCTGACAAAGGAAAATGTAATGTTTGGGGAAAAAGCCTGAGAGTAGGCGTGGTGTCTGAGTGGAGCAGCTGCAGGTGGCCCTTGTGCTGACACAAGTTTACTCTTGGCAGAGGGAGAATGCTCTTTACCTTATGTTCATTGTTATCGTGCTGGGTTGTTTGGGTTTATTTTGTACACTTACAGCATTCCTAGCGCCTGCGGGGACAGGATAGCTTTTTTGGCTCAAGTAAGGCAGATTTCTGTCTGTATTTCGTGGTGGTGTAGGTGTAAGTTCCTTTGCCTGCTTCTCAGAGACTCGGGGAGTGTAAGGTTCAGCACACTTGTGAGTAAGAAAGGTGTTGTTTTAACAGCATTGTAGGAGTCAGTGTATGTACTCTGAGGGGCTGCGGGGGGCCTGTAAGCAGGTGAAGGTACCACGTGTTTTGTAAATAATGGTTTAAATTTGTAATACAATAGTGAAAGCCTTAGTGCTGTGAAATTTATTTTGAAATGTAGGGATCTGGGCAAGGTGGAAGGAGAAAGTGCTGACATGGGTTATTTTGTGGCACCTTAGGCCCTGCTTTGCGTGGTTTTGGCAGCAGGGCGGTGGGAGCTTTTTTCCACATTACTCTGGATGCCGCTTGTTCACTGTGCAGCGCTGCAGACAGCTGCGTGTGAAACGGAGGAGGCAGCGGGAGCAGGAACAGGACTTGAGATGGACTTCAATAAACTAACATCGCCCTGTAGTTTAGGTTTGTGTGCTGCCATCATCCTGAGGACAAGACCTCCAGAAGAAGCCGGTGCGTGTTCTCCGGGGCAGTTTCCTCTCTAGCTTCTTGAACGTAAAGCGTGCTGTTAGCGCCGGGGCTGCGCAGGGAGGTTAGCTGTTCGTTTCATGGAAACGTTCTCAGCTGAACGAAAGTCCTGTGCAGTTGAAGACTGAACCAGTATGTTTGGGGGATCCAGACAGCCCTGCTCACCACGCTGAGCGTCATCTTTTCTCTTCCTTTCATTCAGTACCAGAGGCCTTGTTCCAGAGTATGTTTTCATGCTCAGATTAATATTTAAGACTGTTTCCACCAATGTGCAGTGGAACCCAGACTGAGGGGAGAGCAGGAGCTCGGGAATCAGCCGGAGTTAGTTTGAAGCCCCAGGGCTGGGTCATGCTGTCTCCTCGATTTGTGTGTTTGGTGTTTATATTCTGAATAAGCTTCAGCTCTCAGCTGTTGGATCGTGGCTGTTTGATCATGCCATGCAGTAAGCATGTCTTCTACAACTCATTGCCATACGTGGAGTCCATGCACCAAGCACGTCCAGATTTTTCATGCCAAGTCAGCACTGTGCTCTGCTTTGCAGCAAACGGTTGGTTTTAGCTTCTCCTCCTGCCTCTGGAGCAAGGGGAGGTAACAATGCTGAAAGATCCTGTGGTAGAACTGGAGGAGAGGGTGTGCTTGGAGTGGAGCTGAAGGGCGTTCTGGATCCCCTGGTTGTACACCTGGCATCCCCTCCTTGCTCCCAGCACTGTCCTGGAGCGGTCTGAGCCCTTTATTTTTTTGGGAGGGGGAGAGGAAAGCAGCAACAGCAGGCAAAAAGTGAGCTCTACCCGATTCTTTTACAAATTGTAGAGCAGTAAAGAGAAAGATCATCTTGTGGCCAGGTGGAGGAGCTGTGGAGAAGAAATAAGGAAGGAAAGAAAGGCTGTACTTACTTAATGGCTTTTTTGTTTGTTTTGAATTCTGTCCATGTACTCTTGACTTCCTTTATAAGGGTTTAGCGAAAATCAGAGTTGGTACAAGAATTTAAAACGTGGTTTCAAATACCACTCTTAGAGCAGAAACGTCGGTCTCAGGGAACCTTCTAAAAGAACTAAACACAGGCAGAAATGAAGGAGTGGCACGCGTGGAAACCGCCACGGGTGGTGGTGCATGGGTGCAGCTAGCGGTCCCTGTTTGCGACGTGTCGCGCCGAGCCGCCCCGTTCCCGTGACACGGGATTCCCTGCACACATCCCAGCTCCAGCAGAGCCCTAGCCCTGCTGCATGTGTGCGTTTCGCTCTGCTACGAGTGCAGGGCTGGCAGGTTTCTACCGGTGAGCTGCCTTGGTGTTGCCTTTGTGCGGAGGAAAGCTTTTGAATCTCAAGGTCAGTTAGACCCGTGGCGATGGAGAGGGTCGGTTCAGTTGTCGCGCGTGCAGAATAAGGTACAGAACCCGGTGGAGTTTGTCAGCTGTCTTCTCTGCTGGGAAGTATCCACTGTGCTTTTTCTGTGCACAGGAAATTTCAGAACAGTCCAAATAAGCAAGGAGAATAAAAACTTCATGTATGTGGAATTAGAAAGCAGGCATTAAGGCTTTCGGGTAACAGTGGTGTATAGGGCAGTTCTGTATTTCTTACGCTGATGCAATAATGAAAGCGTAATTTGATACTGTTTTTTTATCTTAGCACTAGTTAGAATTTTAGTCAATGGGAAAGCAAGAAGTATCACGGATTGTAATGAAATCTGCTGCTCTGCTATGCTAATAAATGGGATGCTTAGTTGTGATTTTTTTTTTTTTTTTATTTTATTTCTTCATTGTGTAACTGTTTAGTGGTTTATTTCATTCACAGCTGGGGATGTCTGAGAGGCAGTTGTTCAGGAACAGTTCTTCCATTCTTCCTCTTTCTTGCATTGGGATATTTTCTCCTTTTCAGGAGAGGAGCCTTCTCTCACCCCATTTCTTTTCATGCTGCTTTTTTCTGGTGCTTTGCATTTATGTTAGCGAGATCTCAGGTGTGCAGCACTTACTGCAGCTGTTCTGCCATAGGTGGTGGCTTGTCAGAAAGCACACTCTGAGCTGGTAGCAGTACGTTGTAGAAGCAGCTCAAGACTGGTTGAGTTAACCTTAATGTGGCTGTACTGTCTGGTGCTCTAATAAAGGAAAACTCTGGCTGAATTGTATTGTCACCATTATTGTTGTTATATGCCTTAGAGACCACCATTTATGCCTCCTCCCATGGGCAGCATGCCACCACCTCCTGGTATGATGTTCCCTCCTGGAATGCCACCTGTCTCTGCCCCTGGAACACCAGCAATGCCCCCAGCTGAAGAGATCTGGGTAGAAAACAAAACTCCAGATGGCAAGGTGAGATGGTTACCGGATACAAGGAAGTTATGGGGGTTTACTGCTGTGGTGAACGTGTCATACACAGTCGGGCACTGTGGTGAAATCCTACGCTCTTGTCTATCCTCTTGTTCATTATTTTTAAAACGAGAAAAACCAGACCATTTATAAGTGCTCCTCTTCCAGATAAGAAGTTGTTTGATGGTGACGTTCTTAATTTGTAGGTCTATTTCTATAACGCGCGTACGCGTGAGTCGGCGTGGACTAAGCCAGATGGGGTCAAAGTCATTCAGCAGTCGGAGCTGACGCCGATGCTGGCTGCGCAGGCCCAGGCGCAGGCCCAGGCACAAGCAGTAGGTGCCTCCACACCCACCACCAGTAGTCCTGCCTCTGCAGCCTCTCCATCCACCTCCTCGAGTACTCAGTCCTCCGCAACCTCTACCACAACCACAGCCACTTCAGTGTCACAGACGATTTCCAGTGAGTAACCGAGGGTTTCTCAAGCTTTTGGTGATGGGGATGCTGCTTTGGGGAGTTACTGCAGCACAAACTTGGTATCCAAGGCAAAGTTGTTTCAACATGAAGTGGAGTATGAGTTTAAAGTACAGTTAATCCAGAAGAACCTTGCACATAAACCTCTCTCTTTCCACACACACACCCACCCCCCAGTCTGAAAGAGTTATTTCAGGAGAGTAATACTAGATCAGCATGCAATGCTTTTTCTTTAGGTCTTTGTATGTTTTTCTCCTGCTATTATCACATCATCTCAAAGCTATTATGTATCCATTTCCTTTTGACTATAGATAAAGCTAAATGGTTCTTCAAGTATTTCACAATAAGACTAATCTGAGGTACAGTTACGGTTGTAGCGGTTTCCTCTTTGTTCCCGAGGTGGCACCTGTAGCTGTAAGAGGCTGGATCTTTGAGGGAGCTCCTGGGCTGTGCAGGGTTGGTTGGGGGCAGAATAGAGCTGCTTCTGGTGTATTACTTTTATTAGCATTGTTCTTCCGACCAAGCCTCCAGCGTTCCCATTTGCTAGAGTTGCACAAAAGAGGAAAAAGAAAGTCCTTAGAGCCATTGTTGTTCACTGTGACCTTCAAATAATAGTCTGAAGATGACTGCTGCTTACATGGCTGAGCCTTTGCTTTTAAGAGTTTGTCAGCTGAGGGAACCTCAAGAGGAAAGCGCGCTGAATTTCTGCAGCACGCACACAACTGTATGTAGCTGCAGATACAGAAACAGTACGATTTGTGTTATACTTTGACATGGGTGTGCTAGCGGAGTGCCTGTAGTGCAGAGCATCTGTACAGGGGTGTTTCATGGACTGGAGATCTGTTTGCACTGGCTGTGTCAGCAGCAAACTAGTAGATTAGCTAGTGTGTGCAAAGCAGGGTATGCTTGTTAAGGAACAGTTTGGTTAGTGTTGCTGCCTCATGCAGGGCTACGGAAAGCACAGCCTTTGTGCCCCTCAGGAACCCTGTTGTTTGACAGCCTTGATTGTTGTAGCTGTGCTGGGTCAGGCCAAAGAGAGTGCAAGTGATGAGCGACTGCTGAACTGCTCTGCCTCCAGCTGTAGGGTGTAGTTGCGTCCTCTGGAATTCATCTTCTTCCTGTAACAGGTCAGACGAGTCAAGCTGAACTCATCATTTAAGCCAAACTTCAGAGATCTGTGTACGGAAGGCAGTCAAATTTAGGTAGCCCTCAAATAACACTTTCAGTTAAAACTGGAGGGAGGACAGATCATTAGAGCAGCAAATAATTTGTATTGCTCCAAGCATTTTAAGGCTTTTATTTAATTTGCAGGGTAACTTACTACTGTGTTCAGCTGCTGTGTTGAAATATGGTCTACTCTAACCATTCTGCTGAGTAACAAGAACTAAGTAGGAGGTGAATGTTGGCTTCTGGCCTAATGCTAGACTCTTGAGAACTGAGCCTACTCTTTGAACAGCACCTTATGCACCTCTCTGAAGCAACATTTCCTAATATTGAATGCTGAGAATCTGTTCCACTTCTACCTGTTCTACCTGCTAAACTTTGCCTTTGCTTTCAAGAACTGTTACTGTTGGTGTCTGTGCCTAGGTGATAAAATTTTATCATTTAAAATAATTTTATAGCTCTCAGACTTGACCTGTAAAAAAACTGGGACTTCTGGCTGAGCTTCAACAAATCACATACTGACTGTCTGCTCTGTTTCCCTAAATTTTAGGCAGTGCTAAGAACTTTCAACCTTTCTTAAACACTTAATGACAGATCAGAAATCTTTATTTAAATCTGCTAATACTGGTATGTTATTTGGAATGCTTCCGGTAGTCATTACATACTGAAGAAAATATACAGTATGATCGTAAGTTGGTGTGGTGGTTTTTTTATTAGCTCATTTTTACAGCAGTTCCTCCTCCCCTCCACCAAATCTTGCAGTGTAAATTTGCAGGGCTTGTTGATGAGTTCAGTCCTTCGTGTCTCTGGTTCTGTTTGCCAGTGCTTTGATACGTAGCACTATTTATTCTCAGTTCAGTGCTGGATTCAGTCAATGCGCAAGGATTATGGAGCGGAATGCTAGTAGTGTATTTTCCCACTGAAGACCAAGAAAGTCCTTGCAGCTTCTAAATAAAAGTACTTTCCTTTTCCTTGCCTATTTATACTTTTTTTTTTTTTAATTGACACTTTTCCGCTCTTGGATCAAAGCTTAATAAATGTAGTTTTAGACAGACTGTTGTCATGCACGTGCTGCTGCTGCCATTATTGTTAAAAAGAAGAACCTGTGTTCATTTAATGTGAGAACAATCTTTTTCCATTTGGAACTCTCTGTAACATTCCCTTTCTATTTTTCTGAACAGGGATACAGAGTAGAATTTCATTTCAGACTACATTTGTCCTTTGATACACCCTTGCTGCTGCTATAGAGACTTGTTAGGTGTAAAGAATGGGACAAAGTAAAATTTGAAATTGACTTTCTTTGCGAATATTTAATGTTACAGAGAAGGCAAAGTTGTTTTTGTCCAAGAGTGTCTTCCTGCTGATTATATCTAAGCGTATCTGCTTATGTAACATCTGTTGGGAAACAGAGAAGCCAGTATGTTTGCAGCAAATATATTGTAGTGCCTGAGATACAAGGTGTTCTTTGTTTTTTTTTATCAGCACCTACCACACAAGACCAGACCCCGAGTTCGGGTGTTTCAGTTGCCACACCATCAGTCAGTGTTTCAACCTCTGCTCCTTCTGCTACACCTGTGCAGACTGTACCCCAGCCAGTCCCACAGACATTGCCTCCTGCAGTTCCTCATGCAGTACCTCAACCAACTGCAGCAATTCCTGCTTTTCCACCAGTAATGGTACCTCCATTTCGTGTCCCCCTTCCTGGCATGCCTATTCCACTTCCAGGTAAATTGGCGAACTGTAATTGTCTTGTCTGCTACATGTCCATGTTGTCAATTTGTTTGCACTCATGTGTCCACTGTGTATGGAACTTGCCTGAATCCTCTCCACTCAGAGTATTTTTGAAAGAATTCAGGGTTAGCAGACAGACTTTTTAATTAACAGAGAACATGACATTTTTTTTACTTCTAGTTCTTTGATATACATATCAGAAAACAGCTGCATTTAAACATGTAAACTTTTTTTTTTTAGATGTTAGGAAAATATAGGACTTGCACTAAAGATGAATCTCGTGACACGTGTCTGTCATCCTATTGTAATAACAGTGAGCTTCGGGACAGAATCCATATGTGACTTGGAGGATACTGTAGCACTATATTTTACTCATTGCAATATTGCTATAATTTTCTTCTACTTGCTTGATTTAGACCTTAAGTCTTGTGCATAAATATTTATTAGGATGTGGATTATAGCTGAAAGAAATTAAAATAAAATAAATATTTAGAAGCAGGAAAAATTGCCATTCAAATATATTACCCCCAAATGATGTGAGATGTTTGCAGCTATCAAGTATGATGCTGAATGCTTACGCAACGTGGTGAGGTTTAAACTGAGGATATTCAAGATGCTAGGGTATTGTTCATAGACTTTAGATGGAAAGACCATTGAGAAGAAATTTTAGCTGGCAGCCCACTGGTTCCTGGGTAAATCATATTTTCTTAAGTTTTTATAAAATATTTAGATATGAGTTTTGTTCTAGTACAAAAATAATTAAGTTTTTTCAGTGTGCAGTAGCACTAAATGTATACCGAGACCTGATGACTTTCTGTTGTGAAGGAAGGTTTGAGACTGCAGTTGTGCTGGATATGAGTTCGTTTCTGATCAAGAATTACAAAGCAGCAGCTCTGAGCAGCTTCCTCGTATTTTTGACTCCGTACAAGCTGAGTGAGGTGACGTCTTTCCTGCTGTCCTTCCAACGCATCGATCCAGTACGCGTGAAGGGACGTCTTTAGCTTCCATCCAGTTGGCTGATGAAAAGTAGTCCTTTAGAACACTCCTTTGATAAAGGGTATAAGCATCAAAGAAGTTTAAATGGGTGTTAGCTCTGCTAACTAGAAGAGGGGATCAACGTCGAGTTGCCTCTACTTTTAGGATAGTTTTCTAAAATAATGGGGCAAAGCGATGTTAATCTGTAATTTGCTGGAAGAGGAAATCGCAGTGTAGTACTCACTGTTTTAAGACAGGAGCAGACTCTGTTCTGAACTTGATATTCAAGGCTGAACAAAAAATGCATAAAGAAGAGAGGGAGAATTCCAGTGCCTGTATATTTGTGAGGTTTGGAAGACTCCTGACACTGCCAGCGAGGGATCGGCATGGAGTGAGGGGTCCTTGCGTACCCTGGAAGGGTACAGTCACCGCTCAGGTGTGACCTGCCAGGTGGAGTGTGGGTGGCCAGAGCAGCAGAGCGCCAGTGCGGTGTGCTGGGGTTGCGTTTTTTCATAAGCTCTCAGACAAAACGTTTTGTGAGTAATACAATACAGGAGGAAAGACAGAGCAAGAACATCGATCTTCTCCTTAAACTCATTTTTGAAAACTATTTTTTTTCAGAGCTTTCCTGGTAGCAAGTCTTAGACCTGGGCTGCTCTCCTGTTCTCACCATGAGATGAGCCTTTTGGGTGGAACCCAAACGCATAGGAAGGGGTACCTAGCAGTAAAGGGCCTGCTTCCGCTGATGAGTTTAATTTGTCATTTTGCCTGATTACAGAATGAAATAAGTCTACTTCCTTCAGCTAATTCTGGCTTGAGTTGATTGTAATGGTTTATAAACAGTGTAAAAGAAAAGGAAACCTTTAAAATATTTTACAGTAATGTGAAACAAAAGAGATGTCAAAATTACTTCATGGCAGCGTAAGGCGAGGTCAAAAAGGCTTACGAAGTTTTAATGTGTAGATGTTTGGGGCTTTCAGTACCAGATGCAGCATCAGCCAGACTGCTTTCAAGTTACAGAGACAGAGCTGAACAATACCATTGTCAAGTGATTTCAAAGTTAATCTCTGTATTATACTATAGTAAGACGGAACAATGGAAGAGTTGATTAGCGATATCTCGTAATCTCAGATCTTAAAAAGTAAGTCTGCTTTCTCTTAATTCATATGTTAAAAGTTAGTTGTATGTTTGAGAATGAACTTGGCAGAGGAAACTGCTTGGGTATTTGCTAAGTCTTATCTGCGCTGCAGTATCTCTAATTGCAGTGATCCCGCAGATGGCATTATTTATACTGACCCAGTTTTAAGACATGCTGTAACTTCCTTAACAAAACGAATTTTCAGATTCATTTTGAAGTACATAACGTGACATCCCCCCAGATTTAGACAAACACTTCATTCGGTGCTGTTTGAGTCAATGTTTTGGTGTCTCAATTCATACTTTTTTTATAAAACTAGTTTTGGATTCTTTCATTGAAATTACTATTAAAGAACATTACAATTCTGTCTTCTCACAAATCTATTTTAAAATATATTGGCAGAATTTTGGTATGCTTTCCATACTGGATCGCTAATGAAGAAAAACAGAAATTTCTTTGGTTATAAACACAGGGGTTTAATTTCACTTTGCACTGGAGGATTTCCAACCTCAGATAATGGAATAGAAAACCATTTAAGGGGAAGTTTCTGACGTATTGCAGTTTCTCGGCGCCCAGACTAGACCAATGTAGAGAGAACTTCTACAGTTTCTTTCCACACCCTGAAATGGAGGGTTTTGGAAGCATGTTCCCCTCCCCCTGTCTAATTTCCTATTGCATTTTGTGTTTAATTGATGAGGATGAGACACTTCCCTCTTTGTGGCCTTTCTGTGTCATTTCTTAATGAGCTGGAGAGCAGAGCAGTGCATGATGCTACCTTTTTGAGGGCTAGCTATGCTGCTTTTAGAGGACTTTTTCAGCTCGTGACATTCTTTGATAATGAAATATAAAATAAAAAGTTGGCTGCCTCTGCCCTAGCGCAGCTTTGTGTACCTCTGTTTGCGGCTTCGTTGCTTTTATTTCTCCGCTCCGCCCCCCTCTTCTGCCACCTCCAGCCTTTCTGTAATGACCCTCGTAACCTCAGCTTTCCCTCTGGGTTGAACTTGTCTTTCACCCTGCCACGCCTTGCTAGTCTAACTGGTTTTAATCTGTTCTTCTGCTCTTACCACTGCTTTCTAAATGCAGCAGCAGACTGAAAATAGGAAAGGCGTTAGTTTCGCTTTGTTGCTGCTCCCGTGATGGATCTGAGCGAGGGCTGTCGGTGGAAAACACCACCATTAGAATACTTTCCCATGGTGCTGCCCTACAAGGAGAGTTGAGTTCCCCCTAGAATGAACTTAAACCCCTGAGTCTTCATTGAAATGCTTTTTTCTTTTTAATGACATCCCAATAATTTGCTAAACAGCTGGTTTGATGCAGGCAGAAACTGTTGCTGCAGCTTAAAATTAGTTTTATATTTGATCTGGCATAAAATGTTGGAGCAAAAATAAGTCGCATTTTCTTGCCCGGAGGCTTTCTCTTTGCCAGCTGAAAATGGCATTCCAAATTGTAGCAGGAAATGCGTAGCATCCAGACTCCCCGTGGTAGCTGACGTACAATGGCAGCTTTCCAACATGCTTGCTTATCCGTTTTACAGGTGTAGCAATGATGCAAATAGTCAGCTGCCCGTATGTAAAGACAGTCGCTACCACCAAGACCGGTAATTTTCAAAACCATCTTAGTTCGTTTTGTCTGTAAGTTGGCATGGTAGTGAATGTTGTTGTTATCTTTTATTTATTTATTTGCTTCCCCAATTGAATGAATAGCTATACTTTATTTTCAAAACCAGTATAAATGCAAATATCATATTTGGCCAGGAAATAGCTTTCCCAAATAACTGTTAGTGTTAGCTTACTTTATCCAAAAAAATCCAGTCCAGTTTTCTGTAATCATTGAGTTCTGTAATAACTGTGAACCTCTTCATGCCCATACTTCCTAGTGATTAGTTTCCTGTGTGTGGATTTTTGTTTTTCCTACTTCCACATGTATAGTGACATGATTGTGCTCGCATGTTGGTGTGTGTATGTGTGTCTTAGTATAAATTTTCATTTCTCAAACTGTGGATTTAAGGAACGTTACTGAGAATACTTTACGGAAATGTGCAATGTGTGCTTTTCCCTTATTTAAAAAGATAGACCTTTTCATATAAACATTGAGCACTCAAAATTACGATCCTGTAGTTCTAGTCCTATCCAATTTGTTTTTCTAGAACTTGTAATTCAAAATATGTTCAGTATATCCATTTTGTTGGGATGAATAGAGAAATAATAGGATAATGTAGCATTCTGGCTTTCTTATCTTTGGGTATTAATTTGCCGTTTTGCTTTAGGATGTGAATAAAATGGTTTTTTTTCCAGTTAGTGGGCAGTACTAAACAAAACCGTCACACAACTTGAAATTATTTCATTCCCATCAGTTTTTATCCAAGGCTCTGAATTAATGTTAACTTTATAAAGTCAAGATTTAAGATTTATCAAGGTTCTACTCTGTATTCTATGGCTCAAATTCAAGTTATCTTTTTTTCCAAGAGCATTAGGAATATCTCTTATAATGACAGCAGGATTACAGAGTGGAGTAGAATTTTTTTCAATAATTATTTGCTGTAGAGATCTAATAAAGACTTTAAAATAAACAGAGCACTTAATTTTGAAGTATTAAAGCAAATGTCTATAAGTTTTGCGCTGTGCAGAATTATATATTACTCAAAATAATAAGCTACATAATTTGCCTGATAACTTGGGCATCCCTGATTGTAAAATGCAGGAAGGAAATTTAGGAACAATGCATTGCTTTCCAATTTAATTTTGAACACAATCTTTATCTTTGTTGATATAGGTTGATTATTTATAAATTAAGTCACTAAAGTGCTAGGTTGTGGTTCTTATGCACTTCATTGTCACTTACTGTTTTCTTTCCTTTTCATTTTTCTTTCTTTTTTCTTTTTTCTTTTTTTTTTTCTCCTTATTTATACAGGTGTCTTGCCAGGCATGGCCCCTCCCATTGTACCTATGATCCACCCTCAGGTTGCTATTGCTGCTTCACCTGCTACGCTGGCTGGAGCAACAGCCGTCTCGGAGTGGACAGAGTACAAAACAGCAGACGGAAAGACGTACTATTATAACAACAGAACTTTGGAGTCAACATGGGAAAAGCCCCAAGAACTGAAAGAAAAAGGTGCTTTTTTCTAATAAGCTGTCTGCGAGGCAGAATTGCTTAGACCGTTAAGGGCTGTGTTTGAAAATGTGAACGAGACTGTTTCTGATTTCTTATCTCCCTTAAGAATATCGTGAAACCCTGATTATAGCTGTTCATTGGAGTTGGGCTTGAGTCTGAAAGCTACAGTTTTTGTCTCCCACTGTACTGCAAGAGTATTTGGCTCTAGAGTTGCTTCCAGACCCTATGACCCGTGGGTAAATGTCTGTTTCCACTCCAGCAGAAATCCCACTTGCAGAAAGACAGAACAACTGAATTTTCTCCTCACTTTCTGAAGACTGTAAACCAGGAAAAAATTAAGATCATTGGAATGCTGAATTTCAGATCTTGAAAAACTAAGTATATAAACAGATTTGGAACATGAGGAAAAAATGAATTACCTCCCTCTATCCACTTCCCTAAGTCTTATTCTGGTCACATTCTGTGACTTGTGTTTGTTTGAATCCACGTTGTATCCGTGGGTGGTGTTATATTGGAGGGAAATTGTTCTTGCATCGTAAATAAGGAAGAAGGGACAGAGACCAAAAATTGTGTGGTGTTTTTTGTTTTTTTTTTTTTTAACTTTGTAAAGTCTTTTAAGAAAACAAATCCAGTCAAACCCAAATAGTTCTACCTTTTATTGTCTGCTGAATTTTTCAGTTACAAGAAGTCTTTGTTTAGACAAATTCAGAACATGTACACTAGTCTAATACTCTTCTTTCTCACAATTCAGGTTTAAATAATAGGTCGTCTTTTTACTGAGGTAAAACATCTAAGGCAGCAAATGTCAATTTTGCTGAGTAAAGATTATACATTTTATAGGTTTTTTAAAATGAGTGCAGAGCAATCCTCAGATGATTCTCCCTTAGAATTCTGATTTTGTCGACAGCATTTCAACTCTGAAAGTGGTCTTCGGTGTTGTGCTCTTGGTTGCAACTGTTGGTTGATATTTTTATTGGTGTTTCAGCTATTTCTGTTGGTACACGTTAGTCAGCTTTTTAGTACGATAGGCTGCCTTGCCATATTTCGTTTTCATTCCCAAGCAGATCTTGGTACAGGAGATAATCATGTCTTTATAAGGAAACACTGTAAAGCCCAAGAAAGAAAGGGATGAAAATAAATTAAAAATAAGTTCAGTTTTGTTGTTCTGCTTGGAAAATCATACTGATAAAAATAAAGTTTCTAATTAATACTAAGGAAAATTCTTTATTTAGAAAAAATGGAAGAGAAGATTAAAGAGCCAATTAAAGAACCTACGGAGGAGCCTTTACCAATGGAGACAGAAGAAGAAGAGCCAAAAGAAGAACCTATAAAAGAACTTATAAAGGAGGTAAAAGACCTTGCAACCAAATAGTCAGTATCGCCATTTTGAATCCTACATCCTACAGGTGTGGATGCATCTGTAGACCAGGCATATTGACAGGAGACATGGTTAGTAATTTGAGTTCTTAAATTCCTGGGGTGATCTTGAAAGCCTGCCTTTTTGGACTCATAGCTTTTTTTTTTTTTTCCCCCCAAATTATTTTTCTTACATAAGGTAAAAAAGGGCATTTAAAAACAATGCAGAGTATGAGTTAATGAGTTAAGAAATTAGTAAGAACATGAGAAAAAAGTTAGCTAACTACATAGACATGGTATTCTCTTGCTGATTTTAAGATGTTCAGAAAAATGAAAATTGTCCTGAATGTTTGAAATCCTTAGATTGATAGCCTTTTCTCTGTTACGTTACTACTTTATTTTGAACAGTGTTGAAACAAAGCTTGTTTGTTCTCCGTGTGCTGTAACTGAAAAGTTTAGTCTGTTAGGAACACTTCCTACAAAATGTCTGTAGTGTTTACGTTGCAGAAAGCAAAATGAACTTTTTCCTGTAAGGCATTTTGTCATGCTGAGAAGGCATAGTTCTTGAAGATGCTAAGGTGTTTGAATAAAAATTAAAGCTTTTATGCTGATTTCTGTGAACATGAATGTACCTTAGTGGGCAAAAGCACATAATTGAGTTGCTCTTTTTTATTACAACTTCACCCTGTTTACTTTTGAGGTAGTTGCTGGTTTGCTTATTTCTACTACAAAGATTATTGCAAATTTTGACTGCCTCATACTCTGTGTCACATCTTCAAGTGAATTAATTTTAAGAATAAATAAAAATTCCTTTGTGAGAAACTACACCCTTGCCCCTGTGTTCAGGCCTTGATTAAAGGATTAATGCAGATCATGGACGGCATTTAAATAAGGTTTAATTGAAGTCAAAGTTAAGTAAACACTTAAAGGTTTTATTGATTGAGATTTTTGAATAGCAGTTACCATCTGTGTGTTGAAATCCCAATGCTTCTGTTTTAAGCATGGATGGCAAGTAATTGTGAGCTGTTTGTTAGCATTGTTTCAAAATACATTTGCTTGTTTAAAACAAGTTAGTTACTGTGTAACAAATAATTAACTGGCTGTCATTGTCTGAGTCCTGTAACTCCTTTTTTTCCTTGAGGAGCCAAAGGAGGAAGAAATGACTGAAGAAGAAAAAGCAGCTCAGAAGGCCAAGCCAGTTGCAACCACGCCTATTCCAGGAACCCCATGGTAGGTAACGGTTTTCCATATGGCCTGCTCCTGCAGGACTGAAACATCGTTTTCTGTAGCCACCAGGAAGGTTACTGGTAGTTAGAAGAAGTAATAGTGTGTGAGGATCCTGTTCTTGTTATGCTTCTGTCCCAAATAACGGATTCTTCCAGCCACCGTTGTTCATGCTGTGGCAGTTCTCATGATGTTCAGTGGTGTACAGCCTTTCTACCGCACACCAGCTGCAGTCCGATGAGGTGCCTTACCAGTACAGATTTCATATCCCAGCCCCCTTCATCTGCCACTGATTCCTTCTGGAATTGCTCCTGGATCTGGTATGAAACACTGGCCAAAAAAACCCCTTGGACTTTTTGCCCTCATGTCATGGGGAACAAATCAGTGCATCTGCTGGCTGGCTGAAACAATGCTCTTTTTTCCTTTTATTTTTTAATTATTTTTTTCCCCCACTTGGTGTAGATACTCATCAGGTACCTACCTGTGTGTATAACGTCATATAATGTCATTATGAGGTTTCCCTTGCTCTGATATGCGTAAATCATCTTTGTGTGTTTGGATGACCAAGGCAAAAACCTTACTAATGGGAAAGGGTTGCTTTCATTTTTTGCTATTTAGCCATCAATACTTTTTAATTAATGTTTGATATTTAAAACTGTCTCTCTTCAAATTATCTCTGCAGTTCTTTCATCTTGTCATTTATAAAATTCTGGCACGATCATTAGGTTGCTTTTTCTCATATTTTGCGGGGCATTGAAGAGATGAGGTACATTTCATCCCAAAATCTGATTCAGCTGTCTAATATATTTTTCTAGAGAAAAACTGAGTATACTGCAGCTCCTGATAAAAAAGCATTTTAAAAATTGCATTTCAAATCTGCTAGCAGAGAAAAGCAGTAAGTCAGTATCCCATTTGGACAGGAGGAATGTCTGGTAGTTGTGCAGTAAGTATAACCTGGATCTGTGACATTTTACGCTTTGCTTCAGTCTCTGAATGCGGTGACAGGTATACAGCCTGAATGGAGTCAAAGCTAACGCAAGGCTTCCTGTCTGGCCCGTAACTTTCTAGGTGTGTGGTGTGGACTGGTGATGAGCGTGTCTTCTTCTATAACCCTACCACTCGTCTTTCTATGTGGGACCGACCAGATGACCTAATTGGAAGAGCTGATGTGGACAAAATTATTCAAGAACCTCCTCACAAAAAAGGAATGGAAGAAGGAAAAAAACTTAGTAAGAACAATCTTATTGCCCTCTTAAGAAGTCTGAATGTAATTTATCACTTATTTTGTGTTGATTTCCAAAGCTAGTAACACTTATATAGTGAGAGAAATGTAAGGGCATATTGAAAAATGTATATAACTTTGGAATTTAAGAAGGCTCGTGGGAATGCAGGTTTATAGAGTCCTTTGGAACAAAACAGTCAATTGAAGAAAGTAGATACTAACAAGGTTAACTTCTTTTTCTAAATGCCAACAGGCTGAAAGAATCCCACAGTTTTTCTGACTGAAAAAAAAGGAACTGTGTTTGTTTTATAAGCAAGAGGAGTTTCAGGGCCACAAAAGATTAATCATAATGTGCAAATGGGCTCTCGCTGAAGAGGATTTAACTTAGAGAACATCAGGTGGAACACAGTTTTGGAAACAGCTGCCAAGAGCAGAGAACATTCAAGAGGCTGCTGAGATGAAGCTTCTTTCTGGCATGAGTTCTAGTAGATGATCCTGGGATGACATGTGGGCTTGGTAGTTGGAGGAAAGCAAAGTGCAAGTAGGTAATCAGGAGATCCAAATGTGCTTCAGGCTGATTAGCCGGAGGCTTTTTTCCCTGTACATAGGAGGTCAGTGTGTGTCATTTTAAATCCAAAGCTGACCACAAGTCCACTGGTCCTGCCACCAAATTCCAGTAGTGTTGTTCTGAAAGTGGCTGAAAACCATATGTGTTCCTTTGTCAGAATACCTTATTGCTGCACACGTTGTCCTCTGTTTTTGCACAAAGCTTCATTTGTGAATTACAAACTTTTCATAAATATAAAATCTGAAGTATTCTTGAAATTTCTTGCAGTTAGAGAAGAGCATGAATCTATAGAGGAAGCAAATGAAGATGAGCCTATTAAAATTAAAAAGCGCAAGTAAGTTTGCTTTTTCAGTACTAAGTGGTCTGTGTAAATAAAATAACTGAAGTTATTAATCTGAGCGATGTGTGTACTGCTGTACTCAGCGAAGCAGAACAGTAACTAATAGGATGGTGAACATAGTCATCAACACGTTATTTTCCTTTAGCAGCTCAAATATTTCTCTGAGCTGAAATTCATGTCTTTGGAAATCCTTTGAAATGGAAATAAATGGTATAAGTTGATGAATCCAAGGAACACGTTGAGTGCAGTTATCTTAACTAGTTTACTTATATTGCTTGTTTATCTAGCTTGTTAATTTCTGCACAGAAGATTTTGTGGCCAAAAGATCTAGATTTTCATAGTGGTTACTCAGTTTTCACTCTATTATAAAGATTTAAGAATTTTTAGTCTTTTGGTCTGTTTTGCCTATTGGAAGTGATATATGTCACTCTGAGTTACTTATACACACTGTTTTAAACGTCGTTTTACCGTCTTATTTGTACTCTTCGGGATGATCATAGGGTTGTTACTAGTTAGGGGTGTGAGTTGGTTTGGGACAAAGTGCGTTTGCTGTTAGTAAACGTAAGTCACCAAACAGCACACTTTTTCCAGAAATGCTTTGAGGAGTGAATGCATCCCTCGCGTTACAGCGTTTTCGGTTGTGATGGTTGTAAGGCGTTAGCAATCTGAACCAACTCCCTTAACCATAGTCGTCTTACAGGGCCTCATGGTTTTGAACAGGAGATAAGAAAGTCGGTGCAGTTCCTGTAGAACCTGCTCAGCGGGCGACTGTTAAATACAACCAGAGTGTGCTAGCTTCTCGGAGTCGTTTGGCGACGCTGAAGTTACCGAGCGTGCCTTGGTTCTTGAGCTCTTTTGGTGTGAAAGCATTCATGCCCAAGTCTCAATGAATGGCTTTCGTGATTTGTAAGCCTGCACTTCTGAAATAATCAGTTATATCCATTCTGTCGCGGTGTAGTTCAATTCTAACCTCTAGGGCTGACCTGTTACTTCTCAAGTTACACCATATGTTTAATTTTTTTCAGGAAAGATGATAACAAAGATATTGATTCAGAGAAGGAGGCTGCTATGGAAGCTGAAATTAAAGCTGCTCGAGAGAGGGCCATTGTCCCTCTGGAGGCTCGGATGAAACAATTCAAGGACATGCTTCTAGAAAGAGGGGTCAGAAATCAGTGTGTGTGTGTGTGTGTGAGAAGGGGAGAGAGGGAGGGGGGAGGTTCAGGGAGAGGTCTTAATTCTTAGTGAATTCAGAACCTGCAGTGCTTTATGTAAGAAAACAATTTCATCCTTCCTCTGATTGGTGGATTTATTTGGTACAAGACTCCATATTTTAAAGAATGTTACAATTCTAGCAGAATTTTTATTTCTAAGTAACTGAAATTAAACAATATCAAGATAGGTATGGGGTGGTTTGTTTTTTTTTTTTTTTGGTGGTTTTTTGTTTGTTTGGTTTGGTTTTTTTTTTTTTCCCCCAACTGTTTTCCCCAGGTTAAGGGATTACCTAATTGAAAGCTGTGGTTGGAAATAAATAGGACACACAAACTGGACACATCCTCAATGTTTTTGGAATTGTTCCTATATAAGGAACATAAATTTATACAGTAACTCTAAAAACTGGAAGTGGTTCCAGCTGCCTATGCAGCTTTCGTTTAGTTTCAATAACTGGATTTTATGGGATAGTTTTAATAAAGCTTACTTAAGATGAGCTAGGACACGTTTAAATCAATCTCTTTTGTAGCAGAACTGTTAACAGTCATAACAATTAGAAAAGGTATAGAGCTGGCATGGGATACGAGAACATAGAATCTCAAGTAGTTACCTTTTTTAAAATGCTACACGGTAGTAGTAATTAAGCATGTGCTGTTACTTAGAACTTTTCAGAGCCAAGTAGTGTGGAAACTTGCTATGGCAGCCTCCGTCACCTATTAGTGATGAAAACTCAGGATGAGTTTCTTTCCCTGTTTTTATCAAATGTCCTATATTTTTCAAGCAGAACTGCACAGCTTTTGTATATTTGAGGAATCCTAAGCATTAATTAAAAACTGACTTTTTAAATTAAAGGTCTCTGCTTTTTCAACATGGGAGAAGGAGCTACACAAGATAGTTTTTGATCCTCGTTACTTACTTCTCAACCCGAAAGAAAGAAAACAGGTAAAAGAGAAGTCAAATTCACTCCACATCCAGACGTAGCTACTGCAAGCCTTATCTAAATCCTCAGGCTGTGGTTTTTGTTCCTGCTAACCTGCCAGACTAATAAGTGTTGCAAGGGTTTTTTGTTATGATTAGGCTTTGTCTGGAAACAGAAGCCAGCAAGGAAACGTGAGTTGATAGATTTTATTTTTCCTGTGGTTGGAAGACCTACTGTTTTAACACAGTGAAAGTTGTGTGCATACAGAGAGCTCCCAGAACCTGAATGAAATGGTGAGAATCATAAGCGTCTCTTCAAAATATTGACATAATGAATAATCTATCTATTTATTTAAAAAAAAAAAGTTATTGGGAGAAAAATTAAAGTGTGTTTTTATAGTTAAGCAAGTTTTCAGTCTAGAAGCTTTTCTTCAAAAGTATGTAGGGAAATGGAAAACTGCAAGAATGCAGGAAGTGTCTGCTGTCTTAAACATACGACCGAGAAAAATGTTAACATAATGTGAACATGTAAGAAACTTCTTCACAGGTCTCAGATTACGTGTTTAGATGCAGTGTGCTACATGTTCAGCAGATTGGAGTAATTTGCATGTTCAAATATAGAGAATCCCTAACTCTTCTTTCTAACTCACATATGTTGGCTCTCTGGTGAGAGGAAAGGAAAGAAATGGGATTTTTCCTCCTTCTTGCCTAGAGCTTACGTGGCTTCAGGTTTGTATGTTTTCTGTGGGTGACTGCTGTTTCTGTAGGTATTTGATCAGTATGTGAAAACTCGAGCAGAAGAAGAGCGCAAGGAGAAGAAAAACAAAATAATGCAGGCCAAGGAGGATTTCAAGAAAATGATGGAAGAAGCAAAGATTAATCCAAGGTAGGAGCTTCCTTCTTGTTTGTATAAGTTCCGTTACAGCAAAGTATGTTGGGTGGTGTTGGGTAGATTAACCCCTTTAAAATGGGCAAAGAGGAGATAAATCATCAGATATTGTTGAAATCTTCTTTTGCTTGCTTGTATTTGCCTAACCCGTGAAATACTAGAACTTGTGGTTTCTGATTTACGTATTTTAAGTAATTTTGAAGAAATCCCCAGCATACTGCCCAGATTGTGAGAAAGGCTGCATTATCAAGCACAAGTTTTCTCTAATAACCCTGTTTCTTCTTAAGAATATTAGCAGTGTCTGAGAAGTACTAGGGAGGCTTCCTCAGTTTGGAGGAGGCTGAAGGGATGTTTTTCTGGTTACAAGTGATGTTAATAATAGGTTAGAATGTTCTGGTTGCTTTAATATAGAAATTATTATATACCCTCACTTACAGACCTACTTGCAGTGATAATAGCGAGTTGATGACAATGAATGTACTAACATCAGAGACTTTATTGCTAGAATTGTTTGTTTCACAGCTTTTTTACACAGAGTTCATGAAATACATGCTTATGTCACCAGATGAGCTCTAAAGCGTTCTCTTTCAGCATCTTGGCTTATCTGGCATTAATTCTTTTACAGTGAAATAACAACTCATTTGTTTCACTTCAGCTTAATTTTTTTCAGTGACTTGTTTTGGAAATCTGGTGGAAGCCAGTGTTATATTAGCTTTTAAATTACTTCAGATCTGATTAATAACTTTAGAACACCTGTCTGCTCGTTTAATAAGGGTAGCAGTTTCGATAGTAGTAGACTGGGAAGAATGGAGGCATGGAAATGTTTTAAGAAAAAAATCATAATTGAGAGATTAATATGGACTGTTATGTTAGTTTTAGTATCCTCGGCTTCCAAAATCTCTGCAGTGTGTCATATTGGGGCTGACTCTTACCTGGTTATGGGTTGGGGTGGGAAAAGTTCTGAGATACTGTCTTGTTTAATCTTATCCTTTGTCTTCTGGTTTCAGTGTTTGTCTAAAGATATTGCTGTACTTCTGTGAGTGCCAGACTGGTTTTTTGTCATCTATCTCAGTCCAACATGCTCAAGAGTTTGTGTTTCACTTCACTTAAACAGCTCTTGTTCTTCAATATAGCTGTACATTCACTTTCTAATCTTTTTGAATAAGCTACCAAATTCTCTTCTTGTTTCAATTTACCCTACAGCAACAGTAGGCTGGATTTTCCAAGTCTAATTATTTTCATGCTGTGATGAAAACATTCGTATGATTATAAGTGTCTCACGTATTCTTGGGGCCAGATTTGCATCAGAGCTTGGAAAAAGCACAGTAGTGGTTTTTTGTGGAGGTAAGTGGCAGTACTGTACCTACTGCACAGGTTGGAATCTGGCCCTGGAGGTGAGAGCACGGTCAGGGGACGCTGCGGGGGTAATGGGTTGAAAGCCCATATTGCTGCAGCTGCCCATAGTGTTTAAAATATTTTCAGCTCCTTGTGTTTTAGGTTTAGGCTGTGCAACGCTCACAGTAGGAGGAAGAATTGATTCGGCCAGTGTTCTACTGTGACTAATACCAAAAGATTCTTTTCTTGGTGAACTCTTAGCATGGTTTGGCTGCAAGTGAATGCACGTACAGTTTTCAGTTTCACAGTTGTGAAATGCCCGGACAGACTGGTGGCTGAACTGCTAACCCACAAAAAGAAGGCTCTTGTAGACAACCGAGTCTTTCATTTCTTCTTCTTGGTTGTGTGGCAGTCTCTCTCCCTACACCTGCCATTTCTGCAGGTAGCTGCATTCAGACAGACAGAAACCCCTGTAAGTCTCTAGCAGTACCTTTCATGCGTGTGCCTAAACCTGACTCCTTTCTACATGAAGTTCATTGATCAAGCATCTAGAGTGAGACCATAGGATGTTGCTTTTTCTTTTTTTTTTTTTTTTTTTTTAAATTATGCTCTTGCCTGAATTCTAGCAGAAGAAAAATTTCTTTGCTGAACCTGCCTCCCAGCAAAGACAGCTCTGCCAAATGAGTTCACTTGCCATTTTGTTGCAGAACTACTTTTAGTGAATTTGCAGCCAAGCATGCTAAAGACTCGAGATTCAAGGCAATTGAAAAGATGAAAGATCGAGAGGCCTTGTTTAATGAGTTTATCACAGCGGCAAGAAAGAAGGAAAAAGAAGATTCGAAGACCAGAGGTGAGAAGGTAAGGTGACTTTTTTAGTTCTAGCAGCGTGAGTGGTGTGAGTGTGAGGGAGACGGGACAAAGCTAGGGCTTGGTTTCCAGCGAGCCTTCTCTGAGACATGGCCCTTCTCTTTCCGTGGAGCTTTTACCGCGCGAACACTTCACGGGTGTCCGTGGGGCGTGCTGAACTAACGGTTTTAAGTTTGCAGGTGTACTGACTTTTAGAGTATATAGAATTGAACTTACATTTGTTTGTGAAGCTGAGTTTACTTAAATAATCACACTTTTTTGTTTGTTTACTAAAGCAAGTGACATCATATTCTTAACTTTCTTAACTGGAATAATGCCTGCTTTTTTTTTTTTTTTTTTTCTTTTAAATTATATTATCCTGGAGTATTAAAAGGAAAAGGATTCTTGCCCTGTTTGGCTGGAAACCCCAGAACTGGCCATTACCTCTCTGTTCTCTCAGTGGAGGCAGTAAGAACTTGAAATTCTCTGTAGGATACTCCATTTAAATTTCAAACAACTTTCGTATCTTCTTTTGCCATCTAAAAGCTAGCACTTTAGTGACTTTTTAATCTTTCGGTAAATAAACTGCTGCTTTTAGAATTAAAGGTCAGCTATTAAAGATTAATGAGTTGCAAATGTCATTTGCCCGTACTGTCAATAGCTGGGAGCTGTTTCACCACTGGGGAGGCAGGCTGCTATGGAGGCGGCATCAAACCAAAATACGCAGCCGCTTACTGAACTGTCCCTGTGTGTTGTGTGAATGGAGAAAACAACCTCTAAAGCGTAATCATTTTTGACATTATAAAATCTGAAATATCTATTTTGTAGTATAAAGTTATTGCAAATTTCACCTACTAAGAATGCTTACAGAAGAGAAAAATGCTGAATAACAGGTTAGATTTGGGGACAATCTCATTATTCTGTAAGTTCTGCATATTTTTAATCCAGGTACTCTGGTCTAATTTGATTTTGTACTGTTTTTTCAAATGCTGCCATATTGCTGATATTTTCAATAAATGATTGTGCTTTCAGAGGAGAACCGCTGTAGGTCAAAACTAGACTTCCATATACTGCATTTTGATCATGAGTACAGAATTTAAAGCATTCTTGCAGCTTAATAGTGCAGTTGAAGACTTTAAAAAAAAAAAAAAGTAAATATTTGTTTTGTTGTTGCATGATTGTTCTAAAGTTGAAAAGTTGAGAGATTGTGTTTGTTTGCTTTTGAAATAATGTTTTTTTTTTCTCCAAAAGCCTTTTATAACCATTTTATGTATTCTGTTTTACAAAAGTGGATAGACTTTACAGTTATGTGCTGTGCGGCCTGTCAATCAGTTCAGTCTGACAGCTGTCAATCACTGACACGCAAATATTATGGGATTCCCTAGTGAGGAAAGAATTGGTATCTCTGTGTGGTGACTTTAGCCTCCCGCAGTTCCGGTACTTTACATTTTTTTAGTTTTTTTCCTTGTGAAGTGATGAGAGTTGTACCTGCAATGTGTTAACTGCCAAAAAAAAAAAAGACTTCTAAATACACCTGAAATATTTTCAGTCTTGCTTTCCTTTGATTTTGAAAGTAGTTAAAACATAAAAGAAAACTTAAGGCATTTAACTTGAAGCTTTCTCAGTCTGTTTTAAGAGTCCAAAATCTTTACTTACAGAGGATGAACTTCACAGAAATCTTTAACGTAAGGGTTTTAAATCGTATCCTGTTTTGACTTTGTTTCATTGAGTTATGGCTCACCGGGTGGTGATGGAGCAGCCAGGTTTTCAGGTGGCCGTGTCCCTCACGCGGCTGGCTCCAGTGCGTAGGGACAGTGCTAACGCTTCTCAGATGGCAGACGAGGAGGCACGTGTGGGTTTGAGGCCGTCGGGGAAGGACTGTGAGCCCGTGGCGCTGTCCCAGGGCACGTCCTGGAGATGAGCCCGGTGTCCTGCTTTGTGTGCCTTCCTGAACCGTCCAGCTGCAGACCTCCGCAGCGCCCGCGCCAGCGGCTGTCTCGTCTGTCATCTGTCCTGCATCAAGATCTCGCGCTGCTTTCCTCATGTAACGTTCTGCTTAGCTGAGCTAGTTAGAATGTTTGGAATGCCGAACTCGCAGCGTTACAGAGCTGTGCTCTCTAAAGAGTATTCCTTGGTGGGATGCTCTTGACTCAATTTTTTTAGTAAGTTTTCACTTTTTTTTTAATTGAAAACCAAATTGCAATTGTTGCGCTGTAAACCCTGCGGCTGACTGAAGTTAAACCCGTGCTTTAAGAGCATTAAGGGTCTGGAAGTGCCATGCCTTTCTCGGGAGGGAGCTGCCGCCCGCTCCCGGCCTTCTGCCAAGTGGCTGCCTGGCGCCTGTGCGGCGGTGAGCGGGAGAGCTGCGCGCTGCTGGCGGCCCCGGCGCAGGCGTTTTCCTGCGGGCCGTGCTGATGTCCTTGGCCTGGCTCTGTACTGCAGCTGGTGCCAGGGCGCTTCCAGCAGCGCTGCGCGTGTGCAGGTTTATCCTGTGGGATGCACACACACGTGGGATCTCTGCAGAAACTTCAAGATACCCTTACTTTATAGACTTCTGTAGCAATATCTGGGAACTGCTTGATTTTTAACAAATATTTCTAATGCCATGGCTTAGAAAGCTTCATATTTTTGATATTGCATGCATGTTTTAAGATGTTTTGAAGCAACATTCTTAATTTTACAATGAACAAATGGTTTGCTTAGTATTTTGTTCAGCTGCTTTAAGAAAAAGTGATAGTGCTGTAGATGTAGAGCAACTTCACACTGACACTAACCAGTTGTTTTCTGATCTCTGCTTACTATCTTAATCTCTCTGAGACAGTAAACTTTATAAAGCCTATAAAGCCTTTTATGTTTCTATGTTAATACTGTGAAGAACTAAAACTATCGGTGGGCAAGGCTACGGAATGTTGGTTCGATTGCCATTTCGTTCTTGCATTCTGTAACGTAACCGGATTTTAGGGAATCGGGATGTGGCAGTTCTCTGGCAAGCCAGAGTTTGTTTGCCTGTCCATCTGCTCGCCTCCCTTATGAACCTCGGTGTTTTGCAGCTTAACTGCTTTTGGGGGGTTTTTTAAGGGATGAGGCGGGGAGATAAGTAGCGATGAATGGCCAGCCCTTCTAGGTTTTGGGGTTTTCTGATTGGTGTGCTGTAAAGATGGATTTTTTGTGGACCAGCAGGGTTTGGGATGCTGTGAAGGCAGCATGCTTCACCTTGCGTCCGGAGTCCCTAGAGTCGTTCCCCGGCACTCGGCGAGCGAGGCAAACCAGCCCCGTGCCTCTCTGCTCTGGAGAGACGGAGGCTTAAATGCCAGACCAGGCTTCTAAGGCACAAAGTGGTGGGAATAAAAAGGAGAAAACGCCTAGGTTCTAAAGTGCAGCAGGAACAAGGAGATCACCTACCCCAGAAAGAGATGTAATGAAGGCACAGTAGTTGTTCTTGCAACTGCTGGTTCTGGGAGTTTGGATGAAAACATGCTGTTAGTTGTCCCATAATAAAAAAGTAACGTGACTGATGCTCTGCCAGCCATTAGCCATGGCTCTTGTTATGGACAGAATGCTGACATGCCATTTCCAATTGGAAAAGTAGAATAAAACATCCATCTTAAGTGTAATTTATTTAATTACCACACGTAGGTAATTCTTTATTAGTTACATCCATCTTAAGACATTGCTCTTTATCTGCAGATCCAAGTATTTACCTCTGCTCATTGCACACTTGGAGGATGAATCCCTGAATCCTTGATTTGTCTAGAGCCCCGATTAAAACTGTATAGCTCCTGTAGTACTAATATGCAAAATGCTATAATGTAGATTGAGTAACTTGTTACTTAGAGAGCTGTATATAAAAGCTCAAAAAAGAAGCTTAAATTGGAGTAAAATAATAAAAACTGTATGGGTGAATCATTCTTTAAAGAATATTGTTCATCTTAAATGTAGCAGATCTTAATGTGTCTGCTTTAGCAAAATTGTCCCAAGGGGAAGTGAATTTTAGACGTGGTTATGTCTAAATTCAGAGTTTTAGTGATTTCTCTGAGTTGTAATGGTATGTAATATTCATATGCTTCCCTCTGTTAGAGGTAAGTTGACTCCTTTTTTCCTAAGAGCAAGCTCCTGGGTATTGAAGTATCTTTCTGAAGTACTGTCTTTATGTTTCTGTCTGTGAAACAGATCAAAATGGACTTCTTTGAGCTACTGGCTAATCACCACCTGGACAGTCAGTCTCGCTGGAGCAAAGTGAAGGACAAAGTAGAGACTGACCCCCGATACAAAGCGGTGGATAGCTCTTCACAGAGGGAAGACCTTTTCAAACAGTACATAGAAAAAATAGCTAAGGTATGCAGGTGGCGTTTGGAGGTGTAACTTTGGGCGTTCTGCTGGTCACATTGCTGTTAGTGCGTGAGGTGGCTGGCGAGAAGATAGACTGGCACGTGCTTCGGTTCTGTCCCACAGGGAATTCTGCACCCTGGGTATTTGTTCCCTAGAACGACAGCTTGGAAGCACTGTCCCTGGTGGTGGTGCCGTGCGGGTGGTCACGGCACGTGCGTGCATACACGCGCACAGAACTTGGGAGAATTCTTCCGGAGTTTCATTTGCTGCGATTTTCTGGTATCAGCTGAGCTGCTTTTACTGGTTTTTATCTTAATCCAGTATTCCTGCCTTTCTCCTCCAGGCAACTAATGGTTGAGAATGTAAAACTGGGCTTTCAGATAGTGATACCACTCTCCCCCTGTTATTCAGTTTGTCACGCCAGCAGCGTGCTCCTGAGGGAACTTGTTCTGTGACCAATCCCCTCTTTCCCCGTGTAAGCCCCGTAACGCTCCAGCATAGCTGTTGGAGCAGCCGTTGTACTCCGCAGGTACCAGCTCACTCTGAGGTCTTTGTTCCCAGATGCCTCTAGTTTGATAACCCTTTAATTTACCTAACGAAAATGTGAAAAGATGTGTATTGTTTTACTGAGAAAAGTTTGTTCTTACATTCCAGAACTTAGATTCTGAAAAAGAAAAGGAGCTGGAAAGACAAGCTCGCATTGAGGCAAGTTTGCGTGAGCGAGAAAGGGAAGTCCAGAAAGCTCGCTCGGAGCAGACCAAGGAAATCGACCGAGAACGTGAGCAGCACAAACGGGAGGAAGCTATACAAAACTTCAAAGCGCTTCTGTCTGACATGGTGAGATATGGACGGGCGTCCTCAGCTTGGCAGTGCATTCTTTCTCTAATTTTCGCACTGCGTAAAAGCTTGTTGGCGTTGGTAGTTAAGTTTATATCGAAATAGAATCCTGTTGTCTTTTCCCTGCTGCCCTCCGTTCACTTTGGGAGTTTTGCCTTGGCTGGGAGAGAGTGCTGTGCGTTTAGGGTCCCTGTTCCGGTATCTCACCGGGGAGTTAGTGGATGGCACTATTCCTGCTGTGTGCTGACACCACTACAACAGCATGTCTTCTGTGCCCTTGCTCCCCGGCGTAAGATACGGAATCCGAACAGGTTCCTGGTGCGCAGCTCCACGTGTCAGCACTGAGCTCTTTACTGGGGACAGGACATAAACAGCTCGTTGCTCTGGTTTGGTGGTGCAGCTGGTGACATAACGCAGCAGCTCCCTGAGGACGTTTTCCGTGTAGAAGCGAGGCGCTGCAAAGCTCGTAGTGTCTCTTTGGAACCAATGATCTGTGAGGCTGCCTTTCCAGACCGCTTACAGTTACTGTGGGATGTTGCGCACAGGGGAGGAGCGTGCTGGGTTTCTCTTTTTGAGAGAATCCTCAGCCAGGTCAGGGGGGTATCTCTGCATTTGAGCTGCTGCAGAGTATTTGTGGGGAAGCTACTGCAGCTACTTAAAAGCTGTTACAGTTATCGTCTTATTTTTTAATTTGGACCTTAACTTAAAACAAGAGAAATAAAAAACCTAAGAAACTGATAAGAAATATCAGTGAACTGTAGGAAATGGTTTAGAAAAAATAATCATCTTTTGGCTTAGGTGCGTTCTTCAGATGTGTCATGGTCTGATACCAGAAGGACTCTACGCAAAGATCATCGATGGGAGTCTGGCTCCTTGTTAGAAAGAGAAGAGAAGGAGAAGCTCTTTAATGAACACATTGAGGCACTTACCAAAAAGAAGAGGGAACACTTCCGGCAACTCCTGGATGAAACTTCAGCGGTAAGACCTGTGTATTTCCAAACTTCAGAACTCTGCTAGCCGATTGTGATTTATCTTTTTCTGGTTTTCTGTCATACGTTCTGATTTGTTTGTTTTTATTTCCAGGGCCCCTTTGCCTCACCACTATCTCTTCTCGTAACAGAATTTGTGCATTAAGTTTCCTCACCTGTTGATTTTGAGTGTTGTTTTGGTTTAACATACAGTTCATTTACCTTTAAACTTCTAATCAGTCATCTCTTTATCTCCTGCAGGATGTTACATTTCTTCAACACTGAGTTTTTTGATGCTCTTTATGGCATCTTGCTCTGTCAGATTCCCAGTGTTTGTCGTAGTGAATATCAGTATAATCTTACCAGGTTCCTCTGTTCCGATGTTCTCCTGCTTTACTTGTGCTGCTCAGTCCGAACTCTTACTCTGTGTAACGCTGTGGAAATCTGCCACCTGTTGTGTGTGTTGGGGGGTTTTAGGGAATCTTGCTCTTTTTTTAGTGATGTCCCAACTTCAGTCAGCTTTCTTTTAACCCCAGAGTTTTTACCTCATTTCTTTATGCATTAGTTGAAAGTGCTTAGAGTGTTAGGCAGATTTTAGTGTGACAGAATGAAACGACAGCCATGTAACTCTGAAGCAAGTTTTCTGTAGGTAATTTTTAACAACGCATTCATACACATAAATATGTACTGGAAGACAACTTTGGGATGTTTGTGAGGATTTTGATCTGAAAATGCCATCTCAAAACACCAAAGAAGAGTAAATGTGTAAAATCAACTGGGCACAAATACAAATGTAGTAGTATAAATAATCACAGCCCGGCACTTAAATACAGCAACGGCTTTGTCAGTGGACTTGGGAGATATTTAAAAGCTTCAAATGGTGGAGTAATGTTTACGTTCTGTATGCTTAGCATCTGATTTTCTTTTAATTTAACTATCTTTGCTCCTTTTGAAAGATAACTTTAACATCAACATGGAAAGAAGTGAAAAAAATCATTAAAGAAGATCCAAGGTGCATTAAATTTTCTTCAAGTGACAGGGTAAGTCGCTTGCGTTCGGTGTTGCTAACGTTCCTGCAGCGCAGGGTACGGAGAAGGTGAGTTAATGGCTGCTGCTGTGCTTTCTGCTCTATGTGGACAGGAGTATTGTTGTTTAAATAAGAAATGTTGAAATTAAAAATGTAAAACATAAGCAATAATTACATGTTAACTGTGTTTTTTCCTTATGTTCAGTATGTTAAGTTGCATGGAGAACTTCATGTGTATTCGTTGTTTTAAGCTTATCTTTTTATTTCAGAAAAAACAAAGGGAGTTTGAGGAGTACATTAGAGACAAATACATCACTGCCAAAGCTGACTTCCGAACGCTACTGAAAGAGACCAAATTCATAACGTACAGGTGCGTAGCACAACGCCAGCGACAGACTGATCTTTGCTGTGTGCTTTTCCACGTAAACGGCAGCAATCCGATGTCTGGTTTTTCTCCTAGCCCAGGTTAATGTCTAAGTTACACTCTTACAACCTCTCATAACCTATCAAAAAAAAAAAAGTCTGCAGCAGCTAGAGACTTCTTTTGGCTTTATTTTGACCTTTCTGCTGCTGAAGTACTGAAAATCCAGCTAGCGGGGGTGTGAGTTCTCTGCTGTGAGTAGTAGGCAGAGCTGTCAGACGCTCCGTGGTGTGCTGAGGGCCACCTTTCGTGCTCGGTGTGGACTCGGGAGGGACCAATACTGAAGTGAGGACTCTGGTTCAGGACTTCAGAGTAGACAGCAAAGAAATACTGGCTCTGTTGAAATGTTATTAAAATTCTGTAAATCATTTGCCTAGTTTCTGCGGGAGGATTTCATGGGAAGGGTGCGCCTTGCAGGTGCGTAGATTTACAAAGCAGTTACACTTTCACTCAGTTTCAGGGATGGTGAGGCTTCTGGACCTGTCGGAAACAGGAGTTCACTTAAAAAGGAGAAAATGAAGTTCTGTGGATCCTAACGAACTGCACGGGCCCTTTCTGGTCAGCACTGTGGTGCACGGGAGTTGTGGTTTCCGGTGGCGCCGCTGTCAGGGAGCGGACTGGCAGTGCTCCAAGCTGGAGCTGTAGGCACAGTTAATCAGTCAGGCTGGACCACAGCTGAGACCTCCGCATCCAAATTCTAATTGTTTGCCTCGGATGCTGCCTCGGATCCTGATTTTTGTTTTTGTCCCCTCTTGGATGTTAGCATTGGTACAGTTCACGCAGTGCTGTACAAGGCGTTGCAGCCAGACGCAAGTCTGCCCTGGTGCCTGCCTGGGGCAGCACAGACGTAGGCGAGAAGCCTGTTTGCTGTGCAGAGTACCGCTGGCGTGCCTGGTCCCGACCAAAGCAGCCCCTCTCGTGCTAAGACGACGCTCGGTTCTCTGCATCCTGTCCCTGCTTTGCCGTTCCGTTGTCCGTTCCTGTGCTTTGTTACGGTGAGGGCAGCTTCTCCGAGCTTGCAGCCGCCGCCGCGGGAGCAGGGTGGGTTCCCGGGGCGCTGCGTGTGTCCTGCACCACGCCCAGGTGGTAATTCTTACCCTTGCTTTCAGATCCAAAAAGTTGATCCAGGAGTCAGATCAGCATCTGAAAGACGTAGAGAAGATATTACAGAACGACAAGCGGTACCTGGTACTCGACTGCGTACCGGAGGAGAGGCGCAAACTCATCGTGTCTTACGTAGACGACCTGGACCGTCGAGGCCCGCCGCCACCGCCCACAGCTTCAGAGCCTACAAGACGAACAACAAAATAGTAACGAAGTGCCCTTCAGCCGAGGGTACCTGTTAAATCAAAAAGCTTGCATGAGCCATCTGTCAGGTTTATACATACACATTACCGTGAATATATTGCAAAACCATCTGAGGAGCAGAGGAAGGAGCAGCATTTGTGAACATAAAGTGGTCTCGGGGTGGGCGGGAGGGAACCAGCACCAAACACCCTGCGCTGAAGGGGTTTGAGTTCCTTTGGGGTGTGGCTGACAGCAGGGGGGCCGGTGGGTGACTGCAGGTCTGGGAGCAGCGCGGTGTCTGGGAGGTGTGGACGTCTGTTTGGAGGCGTTCTTCCCAGCAGGGCCATACATGTGCGTCTTCAGAACCATCACGCTTGTGGTTTGAACTGGTACTACGCGCCTGCCACCGGCTTCCCCATGGTCCCTGGCTGAGGGGGTGAGATGCTGTCTGACAGCTTAAATTATTGACTGCGGAACACCGCGTGCTGCAGACAGGTCCTGATTCTCTGCCTGCTTTCACCCTTGTAAGCGGAGCAAAATCCATTAAAGCCAGAGTTAGAACTGAGAGACCAAAATAAATTTGTTCACAGATCTGCTTTGTTCCTTACCCTGTCCATGAATTACAAACAAAATCAGGTTGCTCTGCCCAAGTGAAGATTTGTCTAATAATTTTTACTCGAAGCTGGAAACACTTGGTAAATAACAGTGGTTGCTGGAGCAGAACAGGACGGTTGTATAAACACGTTTTTATTTACGATAGTGATCTTTACATACTTCTGGATTAGACTGTGGATTCCCCTCTGGGCAGTTCTTGTAAACTATACTCCTGTTTTGAATGTTCAACTTGTGTTTCTAAAGTTTAATTTTGAAATGTTGGGATTGTTCAGTTTATGTATTTGAACGACAATAAACCAACCCTTTTTATATATGGACTGTACAGGGCTAATACCAGTTTCTGTTGCACTTGTGAATCTCTGAGTAAAGCAAACACCGAAGTCACGTTCCCTAAGCTCGTGGCTGTTTGTCAGACGGGACCTGTGCCCCTGCGCCACCCGCCCTTGCGCTGCAGCAGCAGCGGTCAGCTCGGCACAGGTGCGGTGGGGCGGCAGCACAGTTACGTTCTCGTTCTGTTCTGGCAGAGACACTGGTGTATTTCCTTCTGTTTCTTCTGTAGTTGGCGTGGATCTCTTCCTCCGCGTCGGCGGGGGGAGAGGGATGGATTCTTCCATGAGAGCCCCAGGGCCCTTTGCCAGCCTGGTGGGGGCTGAGCCACTGTCCCGTGCCCACCCTGCCCCCACAGCCCCCCCTGCCTGCTGCCATTTGAGCGTGCCTTGTGTTTTCCCTGCCAGTGTTGTGCGAAGGGGAGCCCAGCTCGCTTAGCCAATGGCCCTGGCTTGTGACAGAGACCCTGGAGCAATGGAAGCGCTCATCTCCTGCGCTGAGCCAGCCTCTGATTTCGGGGGGGGTGTGGTGGCGTCCAACTCGCTCCCCAGAGGGGGCCAGCAGCTCCGTTTTCCAGAGGCGAGGCTGCAGGGTAAGAGCGACAGCCCTTGCCCCTCCCCTGAGCCCTGCGGGGTACGCTGTGCCGAGGCTGGGCGGCGGGGCTGGGGGCTGGGCTGTGATAATGTCGCTGCCCAGGCGGGGGCTGTCAGCCGGCAGCCAGCCCCTCAGACACCGCCTGCGCCGGGAGCATCCCGCGCACGGCACCAACCGCCTCCCGGTGACCGGTGACGGTACCGCCCTGCGCCGGCTGCCAGCTCCCCGGCACCACGGCCCACACCGCGCCCGGCCCGTGCCGGCAGCGCTGACCCTCCCCACCCACGCTCAAACGTGTCCTGAGTGGGACAGGGCCGCGGGCAAGGAAGGCACAGGGACGCCTGCCTTCCGCAAATCCCTAAACCACTGGGCAAGGAGGGGACGTGTGTGTCCCCCCCCCCC
>WHYT01017462.1:0-29259 GCA_009806455.1 Tetrax tetrax | reverse complement strand
CCCCCCCCCCCTTCACACATCCCAGGTGTCCCCGCCCCCTCCCACACGCTGCCAGCCGGATGATGGGACGTTTGCTCAGACCCCGCACCCAAGGAGCGACCCTTGCCACGCTGCACCTGGCTGGAGGGGGAGGCTGTATTCCCACTCCCGGGTCTCCAAATTATCCCCTGCCCCGCTGTCCCATGCCCGCAGCAGGGATGCAGAATCCCTGGGGTCTCCGGGACGCCCCTCACCAGCACAGGCCTGGCAGCCAGCCTCTGACCAGGGACCGTCCAGCCACGGAGCTACTGGCACCCAGCACGTGAGGGGCACAACAAGCAGCGACTCCACACAGACACATTTGGAACAACTTTACTTCTGATACCGGAGTGCAGGCTTTCTTTACAAGAACCAAAAAAGAACATATTTTTTTCTTTTTTTTTTTTAAAAAAAGGTTCATTTACTCTTGCTGGTTTTTTACCATTTCATTAAAAAAAAAAGTTACTCCTGAAAACCATCACTTGTAATAAATTTATAAGCCAGTGCACTTTGTTTTTTCCCTTGTGATCGCTCCTCCCAAGGCGGCCCTGCTGCTGCCCTGCGCAGGCACGCGAGGCGATGATGGGGCGTCCCAGCACGTCAGCACCCTGAGGCTCTGACCCAGGGCCCGGGGCACGGCCTCAGTCCCCGCTGCTGCACAGCTCCTGCTTTTCCATGTGCTCCTTGTGTACCTTGAGTCAGCGGCAGTTCGTCTCCTTGCCGGCTGTCAGGGCCGGGAGGCTGTGGTGGGACACGCGGAGCGGAGGCACAGCAGGGCCGCCCTTTCGGAGCCACTTCGACAGTGACAGTGCTGAATTGTTTAATTGGCTTTATTTATTCATCTGCTTTTTTGGTGCCGGAGCAGATTTCAGACTGACTGAAAAATTCAGTAGGTTTGTTTTTTTATTGAACAGTTGCTCAAGGAAAAGAGGGAACTGAACAATCTTTAGAGCAGAGAGGCAGCCTCGCCATGCAAAGAGGAAGAGTGACTGGTTTTATCATCATCATCATCATTATTATTATAATGCAGGACCACAGACAGCCTCTCTCTGCAGCAGTCAGGTGCCAACAGCAATATATGGTTGGATCCTGTTTCAGAAGGTCATAAATTATCAACTTATACTTTATCTTTAAAAAAAATCTAATAAATAAATTAATTAAAAAAGAAAAAGAGAGAGAGGGGAGAAGAGAGAGAGAAAGAGAGAGACAGTCACAACATGCAAGAGCTGACAACAGAACAAGTGAAAATGACCAACGCAAAAGACAAGATGCAGAAGAAAAGCCCAGGTTCGGTTTGGTTTGCAGTCATTGCAGTTTGGAAGCATCGGTTATAGCGGTATTTCATCTTATACCAAAAAAGGCACCACAGTATCTAAAACGCCAAATCCTCAGGAGCGTTCCTGTGGGTGGGGGGAAGTAGCAGCCTGGCTAGAGCAGAGACATCCCGGTGCGCAGCAGATTCCCCCCCCTTTAACCTGTCCATTGCAAAGCTGAACCTTTCCATTTTCCCTTTGGTTTGCTGTCTCTGCTGGCAAAAACACAAAATATCAGCAATAAAAAGACAAATAGGAAAAATGGCAAAGAGAGGCGACGTTCTGATCTTGCAGCAAAAGAGGTGGAATATTTCTAGGATTAAGTTTAAAACAACCAAAGCAGGACTGCTGCAACCAAAACTGCCCAGGGCCGCGCAGCCTGCACCCCGCACGCCCCCTCCCCAGCTCCCACCACCGCACCTCCACGCTCGGCCACCAGCTGACAGCTCCGGCCACCCCAGTGCCGCCGGGACACCGGGACGGCGGAAGCCTGATGCCTCCCCAGCCGCCCATGTTACACCCTGTGTCAACAGAGAACTCTGGTGCCTGCCAGGCGCACCCGCCGCGGCCCCAGGCGCTGAGGGAGGCAGGAGTGCCGGCCCCTGCACACCCGCTACCTGCAGATCAATCACTGACCAAAGGAACAGGAAGGGAAAGGAAAAAAAAGAAAGAAAAGAAACATTTGAAATCTTGTGTTTACTAGTATCAGTACATGGGATTCCTAAAGAACAACTTGTCCTCCTAGTTAACCTTGTCCTGGAATATATACAGGTTATTTGTTGCTGCCACGGCGATGATATTCTCGGAGGGGTGCCAAGCTGTATGCAGGATCTTTTTGCTAAAGTCCAGACTGTCCACGCTGATCTCGTCTTTCCTCCGCTTGCCGCCCACGCAGACCTTGCGGGGCTTGAGGATGGCGCGGGGTTTGCTGTTCTCCCGCGAGGCCTCCAGCGTCACGTCGCGCTTGGTGTTGCGGTCGAACATGCGGAAGAAGTTGTTGTAGGAGCCGGTCATGATGACGCTGCGAGAGGAAGAGTGGGTCACTGCGCGGCCCCCTCGTCCCCGCCCGGCTGCGACAGCCCAGACCTGCCCGGCACGGCCGCACGGGATGCGGGGGCCCAACCGCAAAGCCAGGCCGCTCACACCCCGTCCTGCGCCAAAGGCTCAGGCTGGCCCGCGAAGGCACGTCCCACTGTCCCTCTCCTCCTTAGCCCTGTGAACGCGCACAGCAGAGGCAGTTCCTCTCAGGATAACAGTGCGCATGGGGATCAGTCTTCACAGCAAAGACGTAGCTGACCTGAACGGAACGACACTCGCACCTTTTTAGAGGCAAACTGCCTCGTGCCTGGAGCCAGACTGCGCACCCAGAGGTGTAACGAGCTTTGGATTAGCTTTTGGAAGTTGGGCTTCAGGCCCAGCTGAGCCTCGTTAACTGACTGTTGGTTCAGAGAAAAATAACTGGCAATCCTGGTCAACTGGTCTGGCACGCTTTCTGCCACTGGTTCAGTGTGATTTATGAGCGGAGAGTTGGCGCCCACAGATTTTTGGCAATTTGGAGCCAAACGCATCAGCACCCTCCTCCGGGCGTGGGTGACACGGAGACAGGAACCAAGCCTGCCCAGGCGAGAGCCAGGACCCCACCAGACACCGCAGTGCCGGGGTGCGGGGCGGTGGGTGCAGGCGATCCCTGCTGCACCCACAGGAGAGCTCCAGACTCCACACGCAGCCGAAGGCCGGGGAAGGGACTGAGGGGACGCGAGAGCCACGGGGCCGGCCCAAAGCGCGCGTCGTCTGGGCCGAACCTGGCACCCGCAGGGCTGGGCGCTGGGGCGGAGCCGCGCCAGCGAACCGCTCACCTGTCGGAGCCGTTCCAGACGCACTCGAACTTGTCGAAGATGCAGTCGTTCTCGTAGAGCGAGCAGAGCTTGCTCCGCAGGTAGTCGTGAACCTGCCGCAGGGAGGGACGGCCATGAGCCCCCGCAGCGGCTGGCACGGCCCAGTGGCCCGCAAAGGCCAGCCTGGCGCTCGCCGGGGGCTGACGGACCCGGCCCAGCCCCGCGCTCTCCGCAGCCAAGCCAGGCAGCACCGCCATGGCCCGCTGCTGCAGGCCCTTGACCACGGCCACCCGTCCTCTGTGAGAAGCAGCACCAGCACCGCCTCACGTGTGGCTCGGGCAGTGCCGGGCAGTGCCAGCCCCGGTGGCAAGGACCACCACTCGCCTCCCACGCGGCCCTCAGAGCTGCCAGCACCTGCGCTTCCCCTCCTCACCCACACCCAGCCAGGGGACATGGGTCACAGCTCACCGGGCCACTTGAGCCCACATTGAACAGTCCTTCGCTTGCTTTCCGGGACTCAGCGGCACAGCACTCCCACCCAGCAGGTTTGTCCTGTCCCCTCTGCTGCCAGCCCAGAGCGCGGCTCGCACAGGAGCGCTGCGGGTGCCCGATGGCCGCGGGTGCCCGACGGCCGCGGGTGCCCGGCCGTGCTGCGCTCACCTGGTAGGTCTCAATGGGCCGGTTCTCCATGTTCAGGTCCCACACCTTGACGGTGAGATAGTCCCGGGTCATGATGTACCTCCCACTGTGGCTGAATTTGACATCGGAGATGGAGGAGATGATCTCAGAGAAAAATGAGCGGTTACTCGGGTCTTCGGGCTCTTCGAAAACTGCAGAAGAGAAAGGACAAGCCCTGCCGTCAGCGTCCTCCCCCCGGGACCTGCTGCCTGCCCCAGCGCTGCAGGATGCTCCTGGGAGGGGAGCGGGCAGCCCCAGCGCCACGCTGCCGCACGGCAAACGAGGCTCCGCTCTGGCTGTGAAGATCTACAGACGGCGCGTGCCGGGGCAACCACCGCCAACCCCAAACGCCCTCCGGCCCCGGAGCTGCGCACCCCACTCGGCCGTCACCACAGCGGGCTGGGCGAGCGCTCCCCTCCTCTGGGCTTGGCCTGGCCCAGACAAACGCTTTGTCGTATTTACGCGGCACAATGGAAGCTCCTTTGTTTTTAACGTGTGCAATAAGCCAGAAGGATCATTGGAGACCCATCTATCAACAGCACATGGAAGCCGGGAAGATTTAGAGCCTTGCAGGCCATTTCTGCTCTCCAGCAATCAATGTGCAGCGTAACTGAAAGTCAATGTAAATATTTCACAGCGACTGCAGCCTGCAGATTTAACCTGATCAGTCTCTGAATAAATCACAGTTTGAACGGTTTGAAGGAGACCGATGACGTTCCAATCAAACGTATTTACAAATTTGATTTCAAAGTAATACCAGTTGGGCAGGTAGGGCTTTAAAAAACCATCACTGGGACACATTGAGAGATGCTGCCGACGCAGGACACTGCTCAGGCTCCGGTTCCCACAGCTCCCCAGCGCAGCGCTCAGGACACACAGCGCCCACACCGCTTCACTTCTCTACTGGTGAAAAATCCAGCTCCCAGCAGCGTCAGTCCGACCCTCGTCCCCAGCGCTGAGGCTCTGCCGCAAGCCATCCTCCCGCGCCCAGGGCAGCCGGCCAGCTGCTCCGCGCCCCGCAGGCAGCGTGTCCTGCGCCGAGCACCGGCATTCGCTCGGGTTTATCAGCGCCTCGCTGAGCCCTGAGGTACCAACACCTGAACTCCTGAACACGGCAGAAAAAGACGCCTGACATGCCAGCACAAATGATCTCCCTGCAAATCAGACGTGGCGTTGCCCGCAGCAGGACCCAGCTCCGGCTCCTGTAATCACCAGCAGGAAATCTGATGAGACATCAGGTTTTTTAAATAAGAAAAGTGACAGCAACAAGAGAAAACCCAGCTCTGAGGCAGCCCACGGAGAGCATCCGAACGCCACGACTTGGCTTCGCCGTAATCAGTACAGGTTTGCGCACACCAGGCCGGCCGGCGCCGTGCGGCTTGTGTCCATGGCTGCAGCAGTTCCGGCACGGACGCGTGCACGCGAGCGGCTGTCACGGCTGGAGCTGTGCTACAGTAAGTACCGAGGGAAAGTGCTGCTGGTGCTATAGAAGTGGAAAACGTTACGTTGCAGATCGACCATCAAACAGCAAAGGAGCAGCGCGTGCACCGCAAACTCACCAGCCCTCTGCTGCTTCTCTTGCTTCAAACAAAAAGTCACCACCACCATCGCCAAAGCACAAGATTAACCACGATCACCGCCCAGGAAAAGCTAAGCTAGCACAAGCACAGAATCAAGTTTTGTTTTACATCAGAAAAATCAACTCTGCAATCCGCTCTCAGCCCGGGGATGCAGCAGCCTTGCAGCCACCGGCTAAGGAGCAGAAACCACCAGTCTGCTGCCAGTCTCCCCAGCGAACTCGACCAATTCATTTTTCTGCCTCGTTCTTCCTGTCTAACAACACGCGGTGCTCTTCCTCGCAGCCAAGGCACTCCTAACACCGCGCTGTTGGCAGCGTGCGCCACGCACCCCCGCGGGCCCTGGCACTCCCCGGTCCCTGCTGTCCCCAGGCCCTGCCAGCACCGTGCCACGGCCACCGCTCCCCCGCGGGATGCCCGGACCCTCCCTGGTCCCGGTGCGGGGAGCGGGGGGCTCGGCCAGGACCGGGGGCACAGCGGACGGGCAGTGCCCCCAGGCCCCACCGGAGAGCGGGGCCAGCCAGAGAGGCGAAGCAGGCGCTGGGCAGGGCGGGGGCTCGGGGCAGCTATTTTTGCTCCCTGGCTGAAGGCTTTTGTGTGGCTTTGCTGCTGCTGCAGAAGCAGATCCGGGCTGCTGAGCTCACGGAAAGGATTTCTGAGCACTAATTCTCCGTTACACAACAAACCTATTTGCCTCTGACGCTGGGCAGGAGCTGCCCTCCCTCTGCCAGCTCTCCTTCCCCAGCAGCTCCATCAGCACGCGCCGTGGCAACGCACACCGAACAACCCTGAGCTGGCCACGAAGGGCCGCACCGCCCATGGCCTGGCCCTGCTCCTCAGGGAGACTGGCGCTGCTCCCACCACGGGCTGGGAAAGCCGTGGTGACAGAATCCCGCTGGGTCCTCCTGACTGGGGCTTCCCCAAAACACAGCAGCCCCGGGCCGGAGGCACAGTGGCCGCCCAAATACCGAGGGCCTTTGTTCCGTTAGAACTACATCTGCAGTGCTGGAGGGTAAAACCTGCGAGCTGTCAAAGCGCTTCGCGTGCTTCTGATTTCTAACCAAAGCCGAAACAGTCTGCAGCAGGAACGGTGCTCTGCTAGGGCTGCTGGAACGCAGTCCGCAGTGAAAAGACAAGAAGGGGAGGCCTCCCTCGGGGAAACGGGCTGTATTCTGAGCCTTCTGTGTCTGGAGTTTGCTAGGTACAATCACAGGTGGCTCCTTAAAAAACAAGTGGAAAGCCCAATGCCTTTTGCTGTGGGGAAGTAACTGCAGTAACCCCCAACAGGGTTTTTTCTCACTTTCCCAAATGCTTTTCAGAGCAGAATTACTTTTGCCGGCGTTACAGCTGCTCCAGGGACCCTGGTTTCCCCTCTGGCTTCCCATGGAGCTTTGGACAACGCACGCGATTCCTCTGAGCGCGGAGTGCCCGGGCAGGTATCCCTCGCAGCACCGCTGCCCCTCTCTGTGTTGCGGGACGTGGCCCTTCGCACCCCTGCGAGCAGGCATTCCTGCGCGGAAGCTGCTGCTCTCTCTGGGCCAGCTGCGTGGCTGGGGTAACACACACGACGTCACAGATCGCAGCAGCCTGGGAGAAAATGGGCAAACAGAATTTAATAAGAGAAGCCAATAAGTAAAGCCTGGCCCCAAGCACGCTGCATCTATCTAAATAAACATGACGGGATGTGCGGCGCTATTTTCTGCATTTTTATTAAGCATTGGAAGTTATTAAACGTCTCCGGCAGAGGATTCGCCTCCAAAAGCCAATGTTGCTTTTCATTTTGAACTCTGATGAACTGTCTCCATTTCAACTGGCAGCTCTGCTGAACTGCAGCTGACTGAGGCTGATGCTTCCGAGGGACGGAGGGAAATCAGTAAGGAAATGTCATGGGAGAGGTCAAACCGAGCCGGGATTCACCGCTGGCTGGCGCGCTTGCTGAGGGCTGGAGGGACGCAGTGGTGCTCAAATAAAGGCAAGTGCCGGGGGGGCTTCTGCCGCCGAAGTGTCACGAAAATGAATTTTGTTTGCTCCTTAATTGTATTCTGATTCTCAGCCGGGAGCTGTCACTGCAGGACTGCAAGGCACGGTGGGGAAACGCAAAAATAGAAAGGCGTGTTTTGCTCGGGATTTGGGAAAACTGCCATTTGGTATTTCCCAGCCTCCAGAGTGAGGTAAGCCGTCCCCTCTGTTCATTCCACTTCAGTTTAAAACCAGGTATCAGACCGCAACCGCAGCGGATTGCTGCTGCCATTCCCAGCCGTCCACACCAGAAGCTGCTGCTGGTGCGCAGGAAACCCCAACCCGAACACCCCGGGCTCTCTCTGGGTGCAGGTTATTAAGCACTGGGGTCCAGTAACTTGCACCCAGTTTGTGCACCTTGTTCTCGTAACACAATCACACTCTAAATACTGAAAACCTCATGGATTTCCCACAAGATACTGGCCATTTTCTGAAGAAAACTCCAGCAAGAACAGGAGACGCACGGGTTTGGCCACGCAGGCACGCTGCACAGCGGTGCTGGCTCTCTCCAAGGCACACACCCAGCTCCTTCAGGTCTGTCCCACCTTCCTGGTTTGTTTACAACACCGCACTCAGCACAGAGCTGCCATCAAGGAACTGCACGGGCACAAAGAACAACAGGTATCTACCAGCCCATCCAGAAACGCCACAGGTGTTTGTGCCAGTATTCCACTGAGCAGCTGCCAGTGAGTATTCCCAGTAACGACCTCCTGAAACGCACAGGAACCCCGACACTGGGCAGGACCAAGCTCAGCTGGCTGCCGCAGCAGCAGCTCGCTCACCGCATCAGCCTGGGAGGACCAAGGACAAGCTCCTACCTGCCCAGCTTACTCCAAATTTTGAGGGAGCCTTTCTAATATCCCGCCCCCTGCGGCACCAGCCACGGCTGCCACAGGACACGGGGCTGCTTGGACAAACAGCCTGAAGCAGCACAGCACTCCCTGTCCCCTGGCGCTGACCGCTCCGGAGCTGCTGTGCACCGACACCCCAGCGAGCCCTCGGACCCCGCCGTCGAAACATCACCGTGGTTTTTAACATGCTCCCCAAAGGGCGTGGGGCCGGGAGCCAGGAGAACCTGCTCTTTTCGGGGACAGGCAGGACTGAGGCAGGTGGCCACGGGAACGCTCGGGGCTGGCGGGACCACAGCCTGGCACAGCCGGAGGGAGGACGTGGTGAGGTGACAGGGCAGATCGGAGCCCAGGTCGGTCTCTGGACTGCCTTTTTTGGGCTCTTTTAACCCAAAGGGGACCCCGTCCCACCTGTCCCGCTGGCGAGGGCTGTACTCACACTTGGCGTGGCGGTCGCAGAGGGCGGAGGTGCGCATGTCGCACAGCCGGATGGTGCCTTTGCTGCTGCTGTAGACGAAGGTGTTGCAGTGGTGCGGGTGGAACTCGGCGGCCGTGATCACCTCCGTCAGCTCCTCCATGTTGGCTGGCTTGATGTCCACGATGTCTGGCAGGGCGAGTCAAGGAGCCGCACGGAGCCCGGCCCAGCCCCTGCTCCTCCCGCGGGGTCTCCTCCCGCTGCCCCTCCTGCTGACCCCTCTGGGCACCCAGGGTCCCCCCATGCAGCCCAGGTGTTCCCGGGACAGCAGCAGCGTCCTGGGGCAGAACCGCAGCGCCGAGCAGGGACCAGCCAGCACCAACGTTGGAAAGCCATTGGAAAACCAACGGCCGCCATGTTTTCTGTTCAGCTGGGGACCGCAGCTCCAGCACCGCAGCCCGGAGCAGCCGGGACGCCCTCTGCGTGGCACCAGACCTGACTGCCCACTTGCCCCGGGCCAGAGCAAACACCTTGTATTGCAGCACCCGGGCACGGTGAGTAATCACACTGAAAACAGGAGGGGGGAACAAAACCCAGATCACAATGACCAGCAGAAAACCACCCCAGCCCAGGGTGGCTGCCCAAGGACCTGGAATTTCCAAAACATTTCACATGCTGCAGCTTGGTGAAATACTGGGTTCAAAACCAAGCTGCAGAGCCCATGCCCAGAGTGGGTGGCCCCACAGAGCCTCCTGGTGCCGCAGGGGACAGCTGACAAGCATCCGTCCTGGCCGGACACTGGGCCAGTGGTTACTGGTGGAAGCGGCTTCAGATCTCACAGTGCAATCCAGACACCCAGCGTGGGATGACTGACCCACTGTGCAGAGGGGAAAAGAAACAGCACCTTTCCTCACCCCCCGGGAAGCACAGTAAGATCCCGATGTTCCTGGCAAGACAGGAGTTAAAAAAAAGAAAAGATGCAGAACATATTAATTTCTCACCCATCTGTGGGTGTTTTACAACAGCAAGCGTTCCTGCAGAAGAAGCCACCATCGTTCACAGCCCACCTGTGCTGTGGGACCACAGCAGAACCTGGATCCCAGTTCAAGCCAGACCCGAACCCAGCGCACAGCCCGGCAGGGCAGCGATCGTCCCCTCCCAAACTGCCGCACGTTGGGATGCACTGGTGTTTGCGGAGCACGGAGCGGTGCAGGACCGCGTCACAGTGCTGCTGCACCCCCGTGGGTCTGCTGAGACCTCGCGCTCCTGACCCGTAGTGACCCTCTCACCACAGCCCCGACGCTTTGCTCAGCAGAGGTTTCAAATCCCATCAAACCGCAACGACGGCGTGATGTGCACAAAATCAAGAAGCCCCAATCCACAGGACTGCCTCTTCTCAGCTCTCAGGCAGGGACCAGGCTTTTATTGACAAAAGGGAAAACCAGTGGTGTGCCCCTCACCTCCCCGGGCAGGCAGGGCTGCCGCGGCTCCCTTGCCCACGGGTGCCCTGCGGAGAGCCCGGCGCGGCTGTCCCACGGCTCGGCCAAAGGCAGCCACACCGGGGACGCCCCAGGAACGGGCTCCAAGGTGCCGCACAGAGAGACAACACCGATGTGCTGGCGAGCTGGTGGGGTGGGACATCTGAGCAGACATCTCTGGTGAATTTACCCAAATTCAGCACTCCTCACCTTCCTCCCCAAAAAGTGACTCACGATACAGCACTGCTCAACTGTACCTGCTTCAAGTCCCCACCAGCCACGTGCCTGTGACTGCTGAAATCCTCCCCAGCTGCCTAAATCTGCCACATGCCCTGGGGATTTCTCAGCAGAAATCACTACTTAAATAGCACCGATGATTAGTGCCCCGTTGTTATTATTTCTGATGCGGCTGTTACAAGGGTGACTGGCACAACCTCATTTGTACGACTGTGACTGGCAGCCTGTCACCTCGCTGCAGGGTATAACGGAGACGGCACGATTAACATTTCCTCTCCGTCTTCCCCAAGGCATCTGTCCTCTCCATCACCCGTGGGCCCCCTCCCTCCGCCCGCCCCACGCAGACCCCGCAGGCAAAATTCAAAAATGTGTCACCCACACCGGGAGGCGGCAGTCGCGCGGATGCCAGCCGAGCCCTGCACTGCGGAGAGAGCAGCTGGGTGCGACGCCCAACGCGCCCGCTGCAGACAGCCCAGCGTCCCACCGGCGCCACGGTCAGCCGAGCAGCGCGGGCAGAGGCGAGAGGGAAGTGCCTCGGCAGTGAGACCTGGGGAGGGGATTTCAGGCGCTCTGCAGCCGGCTGCACGGCGGACAGCACTATCTCACGCTCCTGAGCCCCTGCGAGCCCCTCCAGAGGTGAAGCTCCTGTACCGAGGAACGGTGAAGGGGGTGGGGGGACAGGGCCAGGCAAGAGCTGCGCTACCTGCTCGTCACCACCACAGCAGACGCAGGCACGGCTCTGCTCTTCCCGCCGCCCCTCACCTGCACCAGGGACCTGGCTCCCCATCCGGCGTTCTCACTCTCCCACTGCCATTTGCCCGTGCCCGGGCTCCCAGGGCTTTGACACCCCACTTACCAGCCGGGGCACCTCCCGTACTCCTTGGCCAGGCTGGACTGGCCAGGGGCATGGGGTGGCACGCACCAAAGGATACTAAAACTTTGATTTGTGATTTCAAAGTTCCACAGGTTTATCCTCAGGTCGTCTGCCGACATGTAGGTCTCGTAGTCGCTGTTGACGGAGATGGAGTTGATGTGGTAGGTATGAGCGTTGGCAAACACCCTCCGCGGGGTGGCCTCCACCATCAGGTCCATGGGCCGCAGCACAGGCACCTGCGGGACGGGAAGCAGAGTGTCAGCACCCAGGAACGGGGTCCCGCTGTCCCACCCGACCCACGCCAGCACCCGGCACAGGGGGGACGCTCCCACGGCTGCCCACAGAGCGCTGGCTGCCAGCACTCCATCCCACCCGCCTCTGAACATGCTCTCAGCACGGAAACCTAGCACCTTTCTACGTGCACGAAGAGAAGACGAGCAGACACAAAAATCATTTACTTTTGAAAGAGGCACCAGTAGGGTTAGATTGCTGTGCGCAGCGAGGGCCCAGTAAACCCGGCTCAGATCTCTGCTGCAGCAACTGCTCCTTCTTTGAAAAAAAAAGAAACCTCTTCTCTATTGTTTTGTCACTGTTAATCAGAATCTGAGACTCCTGCATTTCTAGCAGATATATATTAGCAGATATATATTTACTGAGAGCCAGGTCAGCACAGATTTTTTTTCAACTTTTTTGCATTTGCTTCACAGCGAAATGATGGAGGTAAGAGATAAGAAGAGACAGGGAAAGGGATTGCACAGGGCAGGGACAGATGGAGGGACTAGAAACAGCTATACACGTTTGCTTTAGAGAAATACGCATAACTCATGGAAACATCGGGGGATGGAGAGACGCGTATGCAAGGAGCGCTGTGAGTAATGACTCCAGGCAACTTCGCACAGGAGAAAGGTGTCAGTCCGCGCTCCGCTTGCGGGTAAGCTATTCCCTCAAGCCACTTCATTACTGTGTATATTATCTGTGTGCTGCTCAAAGAGATTTCCCATGGCTGCAGAGCTGGGAACGGGAGTGTGACAGCCAGCTCGAGTGACACCAGAGCACAGGGACTGCCAGCTCGGAGCCTGAGCTTAATGTGACAAGCCTGCCCGCTAACTCGGCCTGACACAGGCAATGATGCATCGTTTGCCGCTGAAGGCTCTGCTCAGCCATCTGGGGACGTAGGCTCGCGTTTTGCTCTGGGATTAAGGAAGCGGGCTGTCACTCAGCCTGTCGGAAACACGACGGTTGTGCAGAGGGAAAGGGCTCAGCGGGCACACCAGCCCTTGCCGGGCACAAAAATAAGCCCAGCAATGGTTTCGGCAGAGGATTTCGCTCAGCAAGATGCTGCTGCGCGGCCCGACCGCACCTCGCGGTCAAACGCCAGTCCCGTCCCCTCGGCAGGAGCCCTGCACTGTGCCGTGCAGGGCAAAGCCACCAGCGCAGCCCCGGTCATGGCCAGAGCAGCACGGCCGTCTGCAACCTCCAGCGCCCCAGGACAATTCCTACCCCGTTTCTATATGGCAGCTACTCACAACCACAGAGCTGAGATAAAACTCTTCAGCCTAGAAAATTCTCCACACATTACTTCAGAGCCAAATTCTGGGGAGTTTTTCATGTCTGGAACTTGGTCTGTCACCAGGTAAAACGCCACAAGAGGAACAAACCTGGTCATTCCTGAGTGTTCTGTCAAGGCAGGATCTTCCATCTGCTGTGGCAGCAAGAATCTGCCCTGGAAACCAGCACGTGCCCGTGCCCCCTCGCATCACGTGCTGTGAGCTGCTGCTGAAGGCTACCAACAGCAGGATTTAAACCTGAAAGCACTGACACTGTGAGGCAGCAGCAGCCAGGAGGGCACCAGGGGCTCCCTCCAGCTCAGGGACCTCGGCCCACAACAGCAGAAACCCTGCAGCGGAAGGCAAACTCCATCTCAGATCGGCCAGGGTGAGCAGCTGCCCCGCACAGGCTGGGCCCCGGCCTGGGTTTCAGCTCTTCTCTGCCGAAATTTGCCCCAAAGCTGGCTGGAAACGCCGCCACCGCGGGGGAGGCGGACGTGAGGCCATGCTGACAGCTCGAGCCTGGTGCTGGCACTGACACACGTTACATTTCTGCTAAACGTACAAGGAAAAGACAGGGTGGTCTGCGGGAAGACCCCACAGACAGCTCCGCGTGCCGCAGCCACGCCGGCCCGGGCCCTGCGGAGCAGGCAGGAAGCGGCTGAGGGCGGCAGCAGTCAGTGGCGGCGAAGAGAAAGCTCCTAGCGAACAGGGCAACGTGACAGCAACGAAACCTGGTCTTTTTTTCTGAAGCTCACAGAGTTCAAGCCAGTGTCTGCCTGACCCAGCCGGCTCCCGCCAGCATTGCCATGGCAATCCTCAGCAGCACAGAGACCCCCTCGCGCATCCCTTCTCCGCTACGCAGCCAACCCGCAGGCAGGCTCTGCTGTTACACACACCCGTTATTGAAGGGTAATTCAGTGTAACAAACCGCGTCAAGTACATAGAGAGGCTGTCAAATAAAATAAACCGCTAATAAATTAAATTACATTCTGTTTTCAGGAAGGGGGGGAATGTCAGTCATTTTTCATTTAAAACAAAATATGTCTTAATTTTTCTTTCTGCCTTTACCAGGCACCTCCTGCAAAAGAGCCGGTCCCGCCCATTCAAAGCGCACACGACACTCAATTCCTCTCTCCTCGCTGGCAAAGGCTTCTCCTTTCCAGAGTTAATGAGGCTCTGGTCCTCCCTTGAGCTGTAAAATTCATTTTGTCCGTGGCTGGTGGGTGAAGGGAGCTGTGTGCCTGGCCCCTTCCCGCTGCCACATTGGACATGGCCTGAAGAGATGCAGAGATTTGATGTTTCTCAGGAAAACTTCACCCTCTGCCCAGAGGTGCTATGCGGCACAGCCCCGCTCCCACCACCCCTGCTCCGCACCAGCGCTGCCAGGCACAGTTTGCTCCGCAGCCCCGCGCAGCCTCGGCGAGTTGGCAGGATTGGCCCAGCGGGATTAGTCACAGCCGAAGCCCAGATTAACCCTCGCCCCGGGTTTGCAAGAAGGAAAATGTAATCCAGTTCCTGGCAAACCAGAGAGCAGAGACAGCTGCTCGGGGACAAATCCAGCAAGGTTCTTCACCCGCTCCAGCAGCCGAGCTGCTCCGAACACACTCTCCGACGTTTATTTCTTACCTACAAAAGGCATACTCTGTAACCAGCGAGCACTGCCTGCAGATTAGTATTTCACAGACAAAATGTGCATCAAACACTGCTTTCATGGCAGACTGACAATTTCAGCTCTGCAGGATGCTGTCTCGCTGGGCCTCCCCCAGAAAGCGCGGAAGGCACCTTCCTGCGGGAGGAGGAACCCGCGGTCTCATTACCAGTTCACGAAGCTCAGATTTTCTGGTTTCCCCTCTTTTCCCCAGACAGTTCCTGCTCAGCTCCACACTGACATCGCCCCTCTGTCGCCTGCTCCTGAGCCCTTTTTCATACAATGAGACGCAGGCACAGACCTGAAGAGTCACTGTCACGTGTGCAGGTTCAGAAGGCGCACGCTGCCCCAAAAGGGTCCAGGTCCCAGCTGGGGCCAGGAGGAGGGGGGGGACCAGCGAGGCCAGGTCTGCAGGGAGGTCGGCGCAGCCAGCGCTGCGGCGCGGGAGCAGAACGCGTGCTGCCCGGCAGACCTGCCAGCCACTGCCGTGCCCAGCTCCTCAGTGACCGCCCCAGCACGGAGGGGGCTGCTGGCACACCGCAGGGCCCCGCGCTGGGCACAGCCACAGAAAGGCGTCGCACCGCTCCGGGCTGTGTGCCGAGACCCCACCACGCTGCGGGCGCGGGCAAGGGCTGTGGGGTGCACGCACCGCCCGCCCCGTGCCCCTCCTGGAGCCCCCAGCCCCGCGGCAGAGCAAAGGGGGCTATCGCCCGTCTGTCCCCACTGGGACGCCCCAGCAGAAGCCAGCGAGATCCATTTGTGGGCAGTGGGTCCCGTCGCAACGGGGGCCGAGTCGCGGGGGCGTCTGTGGGCTCCGCTCAGCAGCAAGGTGCCGAGTCCAAGGCCTGACGTCAGTCCACGTGCGCCAACTGTTCGGGCCACCAACACAAACACACCCCAAAACCACGGCCAGTTCACGGAGGGTTTTTAGTGCAAGGCAAAGCACTGACTGCAAACGTCGTTCCACAAGCAGCCCAAATCATCCCAGATTTCCCAGTCTTTGTATGCTTTTATAGCACGATAGGATTTTTTTGGTTTGTAACTGAGAATTCGTCCCAGTTCAGTTATTACACTCCAGGATCACTTTCACCATCTGCACCTAAATTCTGAAATACATTTGCAGAAAACTCAAAGAACAAACAGAACATTTTCCTTACGTGAAGTTAAGAATCCTGAACTCTTCATGCCAATCTCATTAGAATTCCATTCCCTTAAAGATGTTTGAAAAGATATTCTTAAATTTCTTTCTGTCGCTGAAAAGGAATCAGTGCCAGTAAAACCCCACCTAGCAGTTTACAATTTCCCTACTTTTCCAAGGAAAAGTGTGTCGAAGCACAGTCACGTTACCCAACGCAAACTGACGCGATCCAAACCCGTCTGATAACTCTGCCCAGCGCGCTGTTTTCACAGTCCGTCTAGACACAGATACCAGCAGTGTAATCGCTGCGGAAAAAGAGATGAAAAAAAAATCCGAACGGTCGATTCTGGTCCTTGGCATTTCAAGGTGAGTTCACAAATATTAAAAGGATGAATAATGAGTTTTCACCAGAAAAGAAAGAATTCAGCTCACGGCCTGGGAAAACAAAAAAATGAGAAGAGCAGCAGCAAACCAGGTTCCTTCACTTCTGCTCAAGTACCTGCAGCACGGAGCAGGCAGAGGTGCAGGTGGCGCACGCCGGCGTGTTGGGCGCTGGGCCTGGCCAGAGAGGGGTCCCCGCTCCAGACGCCCCGCGCCCAGCCAGGCCTCCTGCGCCCCGCAGCCATGGCGCGGGGGGCTGGCGCTGCCCGGCCCCGGGGAACCACCGGTGCCTGCACGGCAACGCTGCAGCCCGAGCCCTGCAGATCCGCCGTGCCCCGTCGGGAGAGCGAGCCAGGCCCTTCCTTCGTCACACACGGCCTTGCGTCAAGTGCAACAACAACAAGCACCTCCAGCCAGCACACCCCACCGGTCCCCCGCGCATCCCAGACCAGCGCGGCAGCTTCCCAGGGCGGGCGCGGCGCAGCGCAGCGCGGCGGTGAGCCCAGCTGCCCCGCTCGGGCAGAGCGGTCAGGTACCGAAGGGCGGCCGAGCGTGCCAGTGTTACACACCGAGCCGCTTTAGAGCGATGTAAGCGACTCATGAAAATGGGAAAATCCTTTTTTTAAAATTTCTGTAACAATGGTTTGATGGCAATCACCTGAAACTGATTAGTTCTGCCAGGTGCGTTTTATAGCCAAAAAAGCCAAATGTTTCACATTACCTTGTTAATTAAATGATAATGCTTCGGAGAAGGTACACAAGGAAAAGACAGACAAAACTCTTTGCTGGGGTGGAAATGCAGCAGCACAGGAGCCCTTCTGCGACGTGAACCCATCCCCTTCCCTCTCCTGTCAGCCTGGAGCTGCCCATGGCTGCGCTGGATGCTGCAGGAACAGCGCAGCCTCCCAGGAAACCGCACCCAGGAGCCAAGAACTATGAGTGCTTTGGCAAAAGGGGTGATATAAACCAGAATTTATGACGGATTTTGCTGCAATTGAGAGAGCGGAGCGGTAGCTCTTAATCCGAGAGCGCTCTGTGACAAACGGCAGAGCATCGCTGCCCCTGCCCATGGCAGCCAGGCAGCACTGGGCCAGCGCGGGCCACAGAAGGGCACCCTCTGTACCCGGGCAATCCCCCAGTCCACACAGCCCGGGGGAGATGGGACGCTGCTGCCCAGGGTAACGGGTCCTCGGGCTCGGTCGGCGCACCAGCCGGTGTGCAGGGCGCTTCCTCACCTGCCAGCATTTTACAGTGCTGGGGGCAGAGACCAGCGCCCGGGGCAGGGATCGTTGCTCCCCACTGGTAACGGAGCTCCCGGGGTTTCCCTGGGACAGAGGGGATGCAGCAGCAGCCGCTCCCGAGAGCTCTGAGCAGAGCCCAGCCGGCCCCGGGGAGCCCGGCTGCTCGCCCCACCACGAACAGAGCTCCAGGAGCAGGGGACTGGGCGAAGAAAGAAATCCCAGCCTGGCCTGAGGCGCGCGGCGGCCCGACACAGAACAACCTTCGGCGCTGGCCTGCGCCCGGCACAGCGGGGGGACGGGAGGCCATCCCTGCGGTGCCCAGAGCTCCGGCATCGCGCCAAGGCAGAGCAGCCTGCTGCTGCTGCTTCTCTTTACACAAACAATGCAAAGATCAGACCCTACCACGGAGAGACACACAGGAGCCATCTCTCCTTGGCCAGTTGCCCCAGTTTTGGTCACCAAAAGCACAGACGGCATCTCACAGCGCACAGCACCCGGGGTCCACAGCCCCCTCCTCCTGTGGCGGGGACGGTACCTGTGGGAGGATGCACACCCGTGTTTCACCACAGCCTGACTTGCGCTGCGTGGGATCAAAGCAAGCACGTTCTCTATTTAAAAAGATTTAAGCCCTGGATATTATTTGTGTTAATTATTTCCTGCACATCCCACGGCGCAGGTATGGCTGCACACGGAGTGGCACTCGCGAGCTGACGGAGGCTGTTAAATGGGGCCGAAGGGCTGCCGCTATTAGACTGGGGCTATCTGTAACTACAGCTCTTCTAACGACAGCAGAAGGCTTACCTCACAGTCTGAGCACAGCTAAATATTCCTTTTCCACTAGGTTAGGAATTCCTCAGAGAACAATGCTCATAAGTACACTTAAACCATTAAGATGAATGGCTAAGAGATGACTGCAGCAAAGTGGTTTTCAAATCCTTTTTTGCTTGTCTGCGGTCAAAAACTAAACTGCAGATGGATGTGGCTTTACTCCAATGCACAAGCATCACAGGACGAGTAAATGTCAGAGATACACCAGGCTGCAGCGAAACAGCTACTGCTGTGTAAACATCTGTCTAAGTAAAACCACCAAAACGCTGGACCAAATCGGGGCTGCGGACGGCTCCTCAATCCCACGTCCTCAGGGGCAGCAGGCGTTGCGCAGGCAGACACCAATAACCGCAACCCCGAGCACTTGCACCGCGTTGCAGCTCTTCCTGCTGCTGTGAGGCAGGAGCTGCACGCTCCCGCGGGGCTGCTCGCCGGAGAGCGGGGAATGGCGGTGCCTCACCTCACACCCAGGCAGCAAACTCCTCCCGCCTGAGCGCATCAAGCTGCTCCCGGGAACAAATGGGCTGAACGTGAAACAAAGGCTGAAACTTTTGAGACAGACAGACTCCAACCAATAGTGTCCAGTTCTGGATATTTCAATATGACTTTCTACAGGGAAAAAAATCACAACTCCCTCCTTCCCTGACAAACTCCAGTGACCGCTGCTGCCCCCAGCAGTGCGGGCACCCCCAGGGTGAGCGGGATGGGGCAGGCGGGTGCCTGGTGTGACGGGCTGGCTGCCCCACCCCGCACACAGCCCCGGGACACTGCGGGGCCGGCTCATGCCCGCCGCACCGCACTGCCCGGGGCTGGAACCAGCATCAGCAATGCTGAGCGGGTCTGCATCCTCGCCCCGCCTCAGGGACGCCCCACTGGGCACAGGCAGCGATGGATGAGCTGGATGCTGTAACTTCAGGTTGAGCAAAAACACCCAGGTTGATTTTCGGCTTCGCTTCAGCCCTGCGGTTGGCAATTCAAGCGCCAGGATGCGGTCAAACGCAATCAGCTCAGGCCAACAATCAATAGCGAAGATAAGCACAACGATTATTTATTTATTTTCACAGCCACATCGCCCGTGCGCCCTGCCAAGGCGTCATTACCCTCATGGTGGGCCCCGATCGATCAGCAGCTGCTTCCCACCGGCACAGCGGGAGCGGCAGCGGGAGTGCAGAGGCAGACACGGGATGGGAGCCCAACGCGCCAGCTCGGCACTCCAGCACCCACCCCGCGCCCGCCCTGAGCACGCACACCGGGGCTGGCTGTTCTGCTCACCCCAGCGTCCGTACCGCAGGTAAGAAACGGCGGAGGAGCTGCTGCACGACAGCGTTACGCCCCGGGCACACAGCGCTGCAAAGGCGAGGCGAACGGCGTCGCAGGGAGGACGGCAAAGTCGGCACCACGCACAGGAGAGGACACGGTGCCCCATGGCCAGGGCCACCCGTCGCGCTCCCCACAGCCTCCCCTCGCCCCGGCACGGGGCAACGCCTCAGTGGGTCTGGGCAGATGGGGCTGCGGCACACATACCCCTGAGCCAGCGCGGGCCTGACTGGCCGGTGGCCGCTGCCGGTGAGATGGCCATCGTGGCCAGGACACGAGCTCGTAGCCAGGACAGCCCAAAACATACAAATTCATTAAGAAGTTTCATTTGAAAATGTCAAAACTCAGTGTTCCCACAATTAAGTGTTTTGCCTAAGAGGTTACACTGATGTTCTGGCAGTTTTAATACAGTTTGTGTTGGAGAACAAAAGAAATACGCATCACATTATCCTGGACTCCTGAGCTGCTTCACTTCCCCCAGAAAGTCAATGTTCTTAAATAATACACTAGAAATAAAAATAAATCAATATCAAAAAATGGCTCCCTCACAAACGCTGCCCTTGCATTTGCCGTTCTGTGCGGTTTCCAGCGGTGTGTCAGGGCGCTCAGGACGCCCCGGGGCACGGGACCGGCGCCAACAGCCGCCCGCAGCAGAACTCGGCACAGGCGCAGAGACGGCAGGCCTAGGCAAACCAGTGACCTGCATCTCCTTAGTAAGTCCAGGGCTTTTCCAGTGGATTCAGTCGGAGAAGGACACACTAACCGGAGTAACATCCCTGAGCAAAACCTCCTTGATGATAACCCCAGCGCCCACATCCAGATCCCAAGCAAGCTCCTCCAACAAGCTGTCTGGGTAACGGCTGGAAATGCTGCTGAAACATGACAGCACATACAGACATACAAGAAATAAAATGTTTCCTTGCTTTGTAAAGAAAAATGCCTGACAGCCACCAGGAGCAGCTCAGTATGGAGAGGAGAATTAACTACCTGTCTGGGGTTCTCAACGGCTTCATCTGCAGTGGAACTGGAAGTCATAAATGTGAGCCAAGGGTAACCACAGGAACAATTTTATATATATAAATATAAAACCCCTGAGTACTCAAAATGCAAATTCTGACAGGATGTTAATAAATTACAAGCTAGTCTGGTCTGATTAATGTCATGACAAAATTCCTGCACACTTGGCATTTCTAGGCCAATGGGTTAAAGCAGTATTGTCTGCTTCTGCTGTAACATCCGGCGGAGGGGAGCACGGCTTCTCCCCGTTGGCAGAGGGGCACCCCGCTCATGCTGCAGCCCACATGCTCGGGGTCTCCAGTGCTGCCCAGCCTGTACCCCGGTCTGTACCCCCTGTGTGTACCCGCTGCCCGTGCCCGGTCTGTACCCGCCGTCAGAGCTGCCAGAGCTCCCCGGGGCGCGTGGTGAACTCTGATGGAATTATCAGGGCACGCACCACCTTGGGGGGGGGAAAGAGCTGGCTCTTTACATGCAAATTGAAGATCATAACCACTTGTCCCAGGGCAGCACTGGGAGAAGAGAAAATTTGCCGGCACTGCTGGCCAGGTGCCATCAGCTCCTGGGGCAGCAAAGCGATGCCCAGCAGACGGGCGCTGCCATGCCCACGCGTCTCCCCTTGCCAGCCTTCCCCGCAGCGAGGGATGCGCTCCTGGGCTACTTTAATGGGGTCTGTGCATCCAGCCCCCTTGCAGTAAATGGAAAACGTAGCCTTAGGTGTTTGCATCTGATTTGGGAGGCAGGTTTTAATCTCCTTAGGCTGGGAGGAAAACTCATTTAGAGCAAGTACTCGTGCTCCCGAAGCAGAAGTTGCGCTTGCGAAGCACTATGGAGGGAGAGCTCGTTAACTGCCTCCTCGCCAGGATGGGCACGCAGGGCGGTGCAGCAGCAGCACCGTGGCACCAGGGTACCCGACACGGCGCTTCACAGCGTGCCTGCCCAGAGCTAGCACAGCCCGGGCACTGTGCCTGCAGCAGCTCCCTCCTCCGCTCCCCTGCCCGCACACCAGTCAATGCACCAGCCTCCAAAACAGGGAGCAGCCCCCTGCCCTCCGACATCGACCCGCCCCATCACGCCGGCATTATCGGTACTGCGGCACGCAGGTGACACTGGCTCCGATTTTCATCCACGACCGTGAAGAGAAAGGCTCCCTGACAGCCTGGCCTCCCCACACTCACCCGCAGCATGGTGATCATGGAGGGGTCTCGGAGACGGCCGTCCTCGTCCTTGAGATTGTACCCCTCTGGTCTTTTGTCCCGCTCGCTGACCTTCCATAGCTTCACAGTCTTATCTGCAGGCAGGAGAGAAGCGTTACAGACGGCCGCTCGCCCAGCCACGCGCTGACGGCCACGCTGGTGGGTTTGAACAGCGTGCTGCGAGCCCCTGTCCTGTGCTGGAAGTGGTTACAGATGTACCCACCACCACAGCACTTCAGCCCACAGCCCTGGGTTTCCTGCCGCTGCCTCCGCTTTCACCCTCGCACTGAACAGCCCCCGCCGACCCCCAGTGCCAAGGTGCTGCCCCCAGCCTGTCGGCCCCTTTGGCGAGACGAGAGGGACGGGGACACCCCGGGTAGCTGCGGCTGGGGGTCACCCTGCAGGTGTCGGAGTGCCAGGAGGCAGCCACAGCGCTGCAAAGGAGCGACGCACGCGGGGAGGGAAACCGTCCCCAGAAGCTCCGCGAAGGAGGTGAAACGGTGCCTGTAACTCAGAAGTCATCCTGACCTGCCCCTCCCCGAAACTGCGCAGAGCCTGGCACTTACCACTGACGGAAGGCAGCTCCGAACGCCCCCCTGCAGCTCCCCATCCCCTCCTGGCATCCCACCTGCTCCGGGCCACGAAGCCCCCAGGGGAAGGAGCCCCAGGAACACGTGATTTTATTCCAAATAATGGTGCTTTCTTTCCTCCCTCCCGGCAGAGACCCTAGCAGTAGTTCACCATCACTTCCACCAGGTTTCACACACAACCGAATCGTCCATCTTCATTTTCGCCTTCACACGGCAATTCCAGCAGAGTGCCGTTAACCCGCTCTGCCGCGGGCGTTCTATATACGACGTCAGTTTAACAGTTCAGAACAAAAAGAAACAGCCTAACATGGGAGTATTTCTAAAAGAATCATTTTGAGAACCTGCTAGCATATGAACCAGCATCTCAAATGGAAAGATAATATTCCTGTTAATCAAAAAACTATTTAAAAACTCAATTAACAGAACATTATGCTCTATAATTAATCTTCATTGCATTTCAATGATTCTCCCCCCAAATGAGTTTAGTAAGTCTTTGAATTTTATTACAATGATCAATAGACTCAATTCTATAATACAAAGTAAGTTGGTTATGGAAAATAATTAGACCCCTCCTTTTCCCCTGAAGTAATTAAGTCACATCCATCTTAAGGTCCCATTCATCCCAAGTAATATTCCTGGATTCTCCTGGTATTTCTCTGAACATAACACGGAACTGCTGAGCTGAACACAGCTGCAAATTGAAAAAAATCCGCTGCAGTTTCTACTTTTTAAAAAAAAGTTAAAAAAATAAGAGCTCCCAAGATTAAAAAAAAATTAAAAACCAAAAAAAGTTGTCAGCAGTGAACGGATGCTGTGAAATAAGGACAAAACCTTGTGCATGGGAACTGAGCTCAGCCAGACAGTTCTGGCCCGGTTCCTGCTCCCTGCGACGCCCATGTTATCCTGAAGCGAGTCGACATTTTTAAACATATTTTCCTGAAGAAACACTACAGAGAAGGCCCTGTCTGGCTGCCGGGGCCCAGGGAGTCGGTAGCGCTGGTGCGTGCCCAGCCGGTCCGGGCTGCCCGCGGCCGTGGCCACGTACCGTTGGTGGAGAGCAGGAAATAGGCTGCGTTTTGCTGCGGGAGCCATCGGATCTTATTGATCTTCTCCTCTATCTCCAGACTCTTCAGGTAATCGAACTCCGGCTCGTGGCTCTGGAAGGTGCTGTAGACATTGTACTCTCCCCTGCGATGGGGCTGGTTTTTGCTCTGCGGGAAGGGGAACAGAGAGGAGTCAGAGGCACAGGGAGCCAGAGAACATTGTTCACTCCCTGGTTCTCTAAGGTCTGCCAAGTGACAGCGAGCGCCCGGGCGCAGCGACACAGAGCGGGTCTGAAAGCCAAGGCACGGCCTCTCCTGCCGCCGTGGCTCCTGCACGCTGCTGGGCTCAGCGGGAACGGAGCGGGAATGGAGCGGGAACGCAGCCCGCCATGCCGGCCGTCCCCAGTGAGCCGCTGGGACCGAGCCCCAGCTCCTTCCAGGCACCGAAAGCAGCCTCAGCAGAGCTGCTGGCTGTGCGCCACCCGCACAGGACAAGCAGCGTTTGACCCCCAGGTGCACAAATACAAAGCAAGAGTAAAGCACCAAGCGAAGGGCACAGTCTCTGCAGGAACCGAGGCTGTGCGCTGCGGCTCGGACTGGTGAGGTGTCGTGTATCTGCAGATCCCGCGCGGTGAAGCACCCACACCAGGCCCTGAACGGGGCTGAGGTGGAGCTGAACTTCCCGCACGCTGACGATGCCTTTGGGCCGGTGACGCCCCAAATGTCCCCTGGAGCGCTGTCCCGCTCCAGTGAGGAGCTGAACGGAATACACCCGCTGTGATGACAGGACGCTTGAAGTTCAAGAACAGCAACAGAACAATAAAATGAGAGAGGAATGAGAAATGAAATACTGCCGGGAAGGTTCTTCAGGTGTCTGTGAGTGTAACCTTTAACTGATCAGTTCTCTCTGGCGTATACAGAAATAATTCTGAGGCTGTAACTTCGAGAAAAATTTAAAACCATCATCAGACTGTGACATTTTACAAGCCCAGGCCTGATTAATCCCTTCCACCATCAGCAAACACACCCACTGGGGAGGATGGCTCCCGCCGGCTCAGGCCATGCGATGCCACTCACACCGTGACAGACCAGCTAACCGGGCCAGCTTTGGGAACGCGCCAGACCAGCTAACCGGGCCGGCTTCGGGAACGCGCCAGACCAGCTAACCGGGCCGGCTTCAGAAATGGCAGGGAATCTCCCGGCAGCGGGAGCCGGCGCAGCTCCCTGGGCCAGGCCGGCTCCGTGCCTGACAGTGCAGGGTGGTGTGAGCTACGGGACGGCCGGACACCCATGGCACACTCAAGGGTGCCAGTCTGATCCAAGCAGCTGCAGAGAGCTGCAACCAGAGCAAAAGGTTGCAGGAAATGCAGCATGGTTTTGGAGGCTGATTTACAGGATTAAATGTGGTCCTGCTTATGTTAACAGTCACTGTTCAGTTTGGAGCCTGCCAGGAGAGACCTGAGGCTGGGAGTGACACATACGCATTAGGAAACAGTGGGGAGCTTCTCTTAAAAGGATGAAATGGGCATTTTGCATTCACTGGCACTTACCTCCTGCTCACGCTGAAATATTACAACACGGCCCCCCTTGTCCCCTGTTGCTAGCAATTCTCCAGTGTGGTTGAACTCTACTGTAGAGATGATGTCAGCTGGAAAGAAGACAAAGACAATTTAAGTAACCGCAGACTGGCTTTCAACAGGCATCCAGAGAGCCCCACTGCCGTACAGCCACACGCCGTGTCAGCACTTCCTCCCCGGCGGGTTCTCCATAAATCTCCATTTTTCTATCGCCTGTAATAACAATGGCCACAGCACTGTGGAACTTTGCTGCCATGAACCAAGACCTGCTCAGCACTCCTGCCCCGCGCCCCCACGGCTGGATTCGGGGGAGGCTCCACCTCTGCGCTGTGCCTGTGCCGAACGCAGCCTGGGGCACGGAGCCGGGTGACGCGGCACAGCACGGGACGGCACGGCACGGCACGCTCCCCTTGCCCCAGGACCTGCCCCACCACTGCGGGCGACGCAAGCTGGGACCTGGGGAGGGCTCAGCGCCGCCCGGCGCCCCAGCACCAGCCAAGGGTGCTTGTGTGAGCAGCAGGCTTCACTCCCGCCCGGCGGGAGCAGCCGGTGAAGGCACCTTTGTATTCCCCACCCGAACCTGCCAGGCAGAGCAGCCTGGGTGACCACATCGGTCGTGCCACCTTTCTCCAGCTGCTGCTGAATCTCCCATCCTCTACCAAGGTAAATTAAAGTGACACCTCCCAGCCCTCTGTCACCGCAGAGCCACCGTGCCCACACCGCTCCAGGAGGGAAAACCCCTGAGCAGGGGCTGCTGCTGGGCTGCAGGGACGGGGGAGCAGGAACCGCTCAGGGACGTGTAGCTTGTAAACGCTTTAATCTGCAGTGTTTACCCTTGAGGCAAAGCGCGCAGGAGAGCTGCTAATGATTGGATTTATTGGGCCTATTTTTAGAAGAATGTCAGAGGTTAATTCCACGGCAATTAGTGCCCAACTGGCGCTCACCCACCGCTGGAGCGCAGCTCTCCACCAGCACGGAGCTGGGGAGGGGCAGAACGAACGAGACCGAGCGCTGGGTGCAAGACTGACGTCGCAATGAACGGTGCTCAGCTTTGCACCAGCCAGCTCGTTCCTGCCACAAGAGCCGACAGCATTTGCATTTTTCCCTCTCGTTTCTGCAGCCCATCAGTACCAACTGGGCGGCACAGCCCCGGCTGCAGCCTCCGTGGCTCTGGGACGGGGCACAGCCCCTGCGCCGCCGCGGCTGCAACACCGGCTCTGCACGCAGGCCACCGGCACCGCCCAGACCGCGGCACGGACGCCCTCAGAGCCCTCCGAGCACGCGGTGCTTGTTAGCTCTGTCGTGTGCCAGCAGAGAAAGCATCCAGAACATGTAACCTTCTCCCTCCTACGATTTTCATCCCTCTCAGATACATACCAGAAAGTCATCACAGCAGATTAGAAAGGACAAGAAAGAAAAGGCCATCAACCCAAACTCAGAGACTGGCACAGCCACCAGCAGCTGCTGGGAACACTTCTGGCCATCCCCATCCTCCCTGACGTCAGCCAAGACACCAAAGGCACCCCTGTGCTGCAGCACCTCCCAGACGAGGCACCTCAGGGGCCCTTTCACGACGGTGGGCTCCCCGGCACAACACCCTCCGCTCCGGGACGGAGGGGAGTGATGGGCTCCGGGCTGCTCCCGCCAACACTTGTGTGCCTCCCCGTACTGTCCCACCTCTCCAGCGTGAAGCACATTTGTAGCGACACACAAACGCATTCTGAAGTTCATCTTAATTAATTTACAGCACTTGGTTGCTGTGAATAGATTTACGGAGCCGATCTCACCGCAGATGGAGATGGCGCTGCAGAAGCAAAACCCAAAAGGCTCCCGGGAACACCCCGTCCTGCGGGCGAGCGGAGAGCATGGTGTGTGCCAAGGCTGGACTGGGTGGCACTGGGCTGGAGAGCTCCAAGGCAAAGCACCTTCTTCCCTCGCATGGAGCCCTTCTGCCTCAGGCTGCCTCTGCGGGCGGCACAGTCTGCCAGAAAGGTTTTCACCATCAGCTACCAGCATTGATCAAAAGGCTGAAAAGCGACGCGGAAGCCGCGCTCTGCTCTTGCTTACACCAGTGGAGAGCTGGGCTAACCGCGGCGGAGCTGGCTGCAGCGCTGGGCACAGACAGCATCTGTCAGGGATTTCAGTCTTTCGGACTTAAAGTCACCGAACGGATCCCGAACTCCGTCAGATCACCTGCACTTCCTCTCTTGGCTGGGTTTGAACACTGGTTAAATATCGTTCCCATTTGGAACTGGGAAAACAGGTGGTGGAAGGTTTCAGGTGTTTTTTTCTGGTTTCCCTTAGGCAATGTAATCCAGCGGTGAGCATCGCTGCGGTGTCCTGGGCCGAGCCTGGCGTCAGCAGAGGTGGAGAACGCGCCGGGGACGGACCTGGAGCAGAAGCGGCGGCAGTGGAGGAACCGCAGAGGCCGTGGCCAGGCAGCGTTGGTGTGCACCTCGCAGTAAGCGGTATTTTTTCCTTCTAAAATTAGCCAGTTGAAAATACACCTGTTTTGCACTATTTAATCTTCTCCACTGCCAGCTGCTGGTTTTAGGTCATTCACTTTTCAATGAACTAAAAATAACTTTCTGTGCCGCAGTGAGACATCCATCAGACGGCGCCTGCTACCCGGTGCAGCACCTTGTCAGCAGGGCCACCTGGAACACCGCGGCTGGGGACCAGGGTCCTCGTCCTCGCGCCGCGCCGGCCCCAGCACCTGCTTCCCCCGCGCCTGCAGAAGGGGGACGCAGGCACGGAGCCTCCTGGGTCAACCGTCCGCTCATCCCCTCACCAGGATAACAACAGAGCCTGCCTAACAAGGCACCTGGGTGCCTTAGGAAAAACAATTAAGAACCCTCTCGTGGGCAGGGGTATTCAACCCAAACCCGCCACCGTCCACAGGAGCGCGGCCCCAGGCCCCCGCGGGCTGGGCTCTCTCCCCTCCCCACATCTCTGGGTGGTCCCCAGGGTCTGGCAGTGAGCAGGAGAACAGCCCCAGGGCTGACACGGAGCAGTGTCCAGGAGGTCAGGATTCAGGAGCACAGACCTTTCCAAGATGTCTCTGGACAACCCTGGGCCGCTCCAGCACAAGCCGGTCAGTCACGGGCTGCTGCCTGCTGATCCCCACCCACCGCACTTCAGAGACACGACAGGGTGATTATTAATTAAAATTCACATGTATTCACATTGAAACAATCAATAATTGATGCCCGTTTCTCCAAAGGGTCCTACAGCAGCTTTGTGACAACAGAAAGGAAAAAAGCTCCTCTCTTTTTTTTTGCTTTTTCATTTCCTTCATCACCTCCTACACGCTCAGAGCCCCGAATGCGGGAATTTAAAGAAAACAGTTTCCATGGAGACCCTCCCCTCCGCCAGCACCCGTCCGTCCTCCCTTCCCGCAGCAGCAGCGCCTTCACGCTTTCATGCTAAAAATACCGAAGATGGGATTTGATTTCCGTCGTAGCGATACAGTTTTATCAGAAAAATAGGAAATTTATAATACACACACACTCCTCCCCCTCTCCTGGTGTGGAGGGAAGGCGTGCTCCCCGTGAGGAACGGGAAAATGAATCTGGTATTAAAAAGAAAGAAGATAAAACCAGGGGAACTGCAGTCAGTGCTGAGACCTGGATCCCCAGAGCAGCCTGGCCCGGAGCAGGGAGCTGCCCACGCTGCCGCCCCTCTCCTCTTGCCCACCAACACAGGGGCCTGGGTGCCCCATCCCCGCTCCTGGGGCATCCCACACACATCATCCCTGCTCCTGGAGCATCCCATCACCGCAGCTCGGCTCCGGATGCCCCGTTCTTCATTATTTGTGTAAATCACTTGGCGGATGGCACCACACACAAAGCCTCCAACTCTGCGGATGGTAATAAATTGGGAAGCACCATAAATAACAGCAAAGCAGGCTGCCACACAAAGAAGGATTTAGATCATTCAAATCCCAGGCTATGAGTTGTCAAATCCAGTTTAATGCTGATAAGTGTGGGATAATAAACTCACGGCAAACACGTCTCTCCTCCCCTCACCATCAGTCCCTCGAACGGAGCGAGGGCAGAGGGGGATTTGCCGATCCCCCCGCCCAGCCTGCTGCTCAGCTCGAGGGAGAGAGCAAACGGGATGCAGACGGGCCCTGTTAACTGGAGAACAAAATCCACATCTGAAACCATTCGGGTGGATGAAGAAAGCACAAGGAGGTCATGAAAAATTAAAGGGCTTTGGGAGGGAAATGAAAGGCACGGCCATGTCTGGTAATGCGAGAGCCAGAGCACAAGCCCACCCACGGGCTCTCTGCGGGGTCTCGGTGCAGCAAAGCACCACCTCCGCATCCCACCACCATCCCACGCGGCAGGAGGTGGACCCCGAGCTTAGAGAGGGCTCTGGAGGACACAAACCTTCACGTTCCCACTGCAGCACAACCCTCAGCCTCAGCCCCCCGAAGCTC